>BJCM01084222.1:0-28207 GCA_018326385.1 Flaveria bidentis
TATATTATTTAATAATATGATATTATTTAATTCACTTCATTAATTTTTATTTTATTTATGATACTATAAATTGACATTTAAATTTATATATACTAATTATATTTTTATAACTAAATAATATTTTAATTAAGTATATTATTCTATTTAAATATTTAAGTATATAACTTATATAAATCTTCATATTTATAATAACTATAATACTAATATTTTTCTAGGGGCATATTATAAGTTTAATAATTTTAATATTTATCTATATTTTTTACAATAAAAGTGAGAGGAGGATAGAATGATAATTTTACATATGAATTACGGCATCCATATGAAAAGTAATACTTAAATTTCAAAAGATTAATCATTTTATTTCATTTATTCCTTTATAATAAAGTATAATATATGATTGTTTATAATACAAATGCTAAAACATATACACGTGATCAAACAAAATCATCATTTACTTTCAATGTCGTTTATATATTGTGATTGAGCACTAATCACTCTTCCCCCTTTCTTTTATCAGTTGTTAACAGCTCAATAACAATCAAGATGATAATTTATGGTGATAATTTTTCCATTAACTTTCTTTGGTATATGCAAATCACCACCAAAAACTAACTCCGATGATCATAAAACTCTAACCTACATTCATAAAATAAACCTCCCTAAAATCTAGATAATACGTGATTTCTGACCATAAATACCACCCATATTTTCATTATTCTTATTGCGATAATATAATTGTCTTAAAGACTTTTGTAATATACGTAATTATTTTCTTTTATATTTTTTCAATAATTATGTTTTGATTTTTTTAATTTACGTCATAACGCACCGAGCCGATACCGACTAAAATCGAATTCCCAAAAAATCATGCAACAACCGTACCGCCGCGACACGCGGGCATTTCCAACTAGTTTTATTTTTAATTATATATTGTATATGTATAGGGGAAAGATCAAATGAGAACTCATTTTTATGATAACTCTAGGAATTAATGTGAACCACTAGTTTTTAATGGGGAAATGGCAATTACCGAGAACATAATAAAAAACTCATAAAACAAAAAATAATAATAAATGAAAAAAGTAAAAACACAGAAATGTTTACCTCATTTCCCTCTATCATTAAAATATAAAAAAATTATAAAAAATAAAAAAAATCTCATTTTTTACGAATGTCATTTTACAACACTACCTGGAATTACACATGTATAAATAACGGGTGGATGATTTTATATATATATATATATATATATGTATATATATCAATTTGGTAGGCGTTAGAAAGATAAAAAAATACTGAAATTAGTGGTGAAATTTAAAAAAAAAATAATATCGTGAAAAAAAATTATGAACATTTTAAAAAAAGATGGAGGTGGCATATGACTTGTATATGACTAAAATGTGTGATTGATATTGGTTCCTAGAGTTCTCATAAAAAATAATGATTCTCAAGATAGCCCTACCCTATATGTATATATGTTTAGATATAAGGTATGTATAATAAAATAAAATGGGCCCCTCCTTAATAGCAAGATTCATCATTAATTATTCAATTGTCTTTTTAATGTATAAGCTCATTGTTTAATATGATTATTTAAAACAATAAGGGCTTTGAAGGGCCCTAAATTCAATGCATCACTCAATACTACATGGAGCAGCCCTACAAGGTTGTTAACCCCACGATGCCAATATAGAGGAAAGAGGTGGCCGACATGAAGGAGAAGTCAATCCATGAGCACAGATGGTTCGTGAAGGAGTGATGGGTGTTTTGTATAGGGTTGTTGAATGTGTTGCAATTCATGAAGAGTTTTCTAGAAATCTATCATCATAAAAAGAAAAAAGTTTGTAAACCTTGAGTGTACATACAATAAAACAAAGTTCTTATTCTATGTAACATGAGATCTTTAGTGTTTTGGTTTAATTAAAGTGTTTAATCGGACAATTTAGATTTGACAATATGATTTTTGATATTTAAGATAACCAAAAAGTTTGATGTCTAACTTTGAAAACTAATAGGTATGACACATGTGATTGTTAGATTGTAATAGATATGAGGTTTAATAATAGCTTATTAGATTTGTTTAATTTAAATACCTTATTCTGATTTCATTTTTTTCTTTAATTTCTTAAACTCGGGACATTAACATAAATGAATTTACCACCTCCCCCTTAAAAAGGTTTGGTTTGTCCGGTTCTTGTTATTGCTCGTTCCTTCTTCTCTCTGTCTTTGACCTTTCTTCAACCATAACTATTGTTGTATCCCACTATCATAATGTTGGTTAGAACTCGAATTGTCATTGTCCTCCTTTCGAGTTCGCCATCCCTAGAAAAAATCACAACTTTGAATCACAAGAACAATAATGTAAAAGAACATCAATTCATTGGATACAAACACAATAAGTGGTATTCATGTGCTTAAAGTGTGTACACTAAACGAATTTGATTGAGTACCATAACAAGGAATTATATAGGTTCTTGAATATTTTTTATTGGGTGTCATACCAGTTCACAAATCCTTGTGTACATAATACGTTAATTGAGATCCATTATAATTGCCTACTTTCCAAGATGGTAGGAGAAGAATTGTCTCTAGAACCCAAGCTCCTTTATAAATATAATCACCATCACCATTAAACACAATGAACCTATTTTCAAATAGAAGCCTTAAATCTTTCAACAAAAATGAAACATCATGCAACTACTTGTCTTTAACAACCATCACACTTGCATCCCACAAGACCATCCTTAATAGGTTTAATGGAAACATAATTGGGCTCCTTATGTAAAATCTCAAAGGTAGGGAGCACGAGAGCATTAAGCATCTATACTGGCAACACAGTCTGAAATTTTGATGGTGATAGGTCCCTTGATAGCCAATCGAAAAGGTTTGTGACTCAATTTGGATTAGGATGCCGCTAGATGGCTAGGTAAGGGGATCTGAGGACGGGCTTGAGAAGGAAGAGGAGATGGGGTTTGTTTGTCCGATAAAAAGGTGAGAGATGTAGAAGAACGATTGAAATTGTTAGTGATAAGGAGGGGCATAAGAAACATAGTTAGTGTTTGCGACATAATTGAATTGTTGGTCACTAATTACAACTTGGGTGGGGGGTGGGGAATCATAATTTAGAAAGAAGCGTGGTGATGCATGAGTTTATTTTAACTTTTTTTTTCCTAATTTTAGGGGTAACATGGTATTTATGCTTAGCATATATTTTTAACAAACATCTATGGAGGAGATGAAATGAAACCATGATGGTTGGGTGAACAATATGGATTAATGCATTAAAATCCGAAACTTAAGGATAAGACTGGAATTTTAACAAAGCTGGAGACGGTTACTTAACTTACTTTATAATATATATTAGATTCAGCTAAATAAATGTCTAACCATAAAAATACACCTAAAAACGTTTTGAATATAAAAGTATTTTTTATATAGATCTACCATAAACTAATTAGTTGAAAAACAAAGAATCTTGTTATTTATTAGTACTTTTATTATCTTATTATTAGTTTTATATAGACATAATCGAATGCTCCTTAGTTAAGTTGTGTCCGAACTGTATAAGTATATAACGTTTGGCTATTTTAGGCTGGTATTGTTGTAATTTAATTTGTCCTCATATTTCACTTGCTAGACTTTGAGTTTGTATTTAATATTTTGACTTTTATTGGTGATTATTTGACTTTTATCACGCACGCAAAATTTTGACTTGTGGTTTCTTCCCTTTTTGATGAATCGTAATATAAAGTCAAAATTGTACCCCTAAACAAAAAGGGATAATGTATTAATGTATTATTTTCAAAAGCTTACATATCTATATAAGTTATCAAGGGCAAATTTACAAGGTCAAAGGGTTAGACCCTCTAATGTCTTGATATATATGGTTAATAAAAATGTATTATGAGTTGTTATTAAAAATGTATCTATTTAATGTTAAACTTGACCCTTTTAACTAAGATTTTTTAAGACTATGACGTAAATTTCAATTAACAAATATTATTTATGTACTAAAAATGTATTCTTCTTACAAGTACTTATTTAAAAAATAAACGAAAAGCAAAGATATTTGTGAATTTCAATTATACCATACTAAATTAGAAATAATTTATCACATAAATAATCTCACAATAACACCAAATTAAACACGCAATATGTTGATAACCTTCTAGATAATCACTTTGACTATAATATTTTGATCTAGATGTATTTTTTAATGTATTTGTAATTTTCTGACTTTCTTATTATTATTTCGTTGTTTTTCTTTGACCTGTAGAAATCATTTAAATATTACATTATTTTTCGATTTTAGATTTGATTTCCGTTTTACCTTTATACACATTTAATAATATTTTTATTTAATTACTTTTTTTAAACGGCAAATGCACTTTTACTTAATTACTTAAAAATATTATTTAGCATCATATTTAAAGAATTCATGGATTTTTGTGAAGATTAGGTTATTTTTTGTAATTCCGGTATCTTGAACAACTGTTTAATCAATTTGAACGGTATTTTCTTTACCGAAATTTGATATTTGTTTGATAAAATTAATCAATTTCATGCAGTATGTGCTGGTTTATAAAAGTAAATAAAGCGGGAAAGGTTCAAACAAGAGAAATTTAAAACTAAAAAGTGTAATAAATAATTTTAACCATGAATCTCTTTAATTGATACTTAAGATCAAATTGTAATTTGTAAGTTTGTTAAAAAGATATTTTGGTAATAATAATTTTTGTTGATTTTTTGTTAGTTCTTTTATTTTTTAAACGTTCGTAACTTTTATGTACGGTATTATTTTTTTAATTAAAGTTACACCATAATAACGAGCAGTTTTTATCTTTAAAATGAGTACATTATTGTTATATAAAAAATGATAAGTTTTTTTACGTTTTAAAACTCATATCTCATCATTGTAACAATAAATTAATAATTAATTAGTCTAATTTATTGAAAATAGTGACAAAATAACATCATATCTCATTGTGTTTTTTATCATCACTATTTTATTTTAAACACTACGAGTGTTGAAAAAAACATTGGTGAAATTACATTATTGTGTACTTCTTATTGTAAAATATAATGATATATAACAAGTTTATATAATTTATAAAAAAACAATAGTAAAAATAATAGATTGTGTTATCTTATAACATTATGAGTTATAAAAAAATACATTAGTGAAATAACATCATTGTGTATTTTTAATTGTAAAAGTCAATTATAGATAACAACAAGTTTATATAATCAATAGTAACAATGATAAATTTATTACAAAATAATCTAAAATGTAAAATACAATGATGAGGATATACTATATAATATAAAATATGTGTCAATGAAGTGATATTTAACACAATGAACATATATATAAGATAATGAACTGATGTATTTAATACAATAATCAAAATGTCATATCTTTAAAATAATAAAATCACACGTTTAAAGGTCACACTAATTTTTAAACTTTTTAAATTAAATACTGTTATACTATAACTTTACCCAAATAAAGCTAAACTAATTTAACTTATAAATAACACTGAAGACGACTAATAAGAAAACATAAATATCATATATAACATCGATTGATTCTAGAAGTCTTGGAGACTTCTTTAACAATTATTTATCTTTTACAAGTCATATGTGTTCATGATTTTCTTTTTACCTATCAACTTATGGTATTCATCAACGTATCTATCACCCACGGGTATGTATGACACAGATATATATTTTTTTATTTTTAATTTTGTCTATTGTCAACAAATTTAAACAACTCCTTTTCATAAAACGTGTTAAATACAACCGATAGCAAATATAAAGTGATAGGTTGGTACGTAGCTGATAAAAACCTACAAATAAATCGTGAAGCATGTGTGATTCTTTTTTCATGTTTTTTTTCTAAATGATTACATGTTAAGAATTAAAAATGTATTTCATGTTTGATTTAGCTCTTGCTTTTCAAAAGGACGTGATGATCGGAATCACTTCACGATCTAATGTACACAACATTACTATACATTAAGTGTTGAAAGCTGTTTGTACGGCCTGAACACTCATGAGCTCAAGTTACAAAGCAACAGCTTAGTAGTTGTTTTAATGTCCACTCTTAATTACATGATCCTACTAGTTAGTTAATACTTAAATATACGAAGTTAATGCGAACTACTCAAGTGCCAAATCATACCGGGAGCAATATATATAAACAGTGAGATTTGAAAAATATAAATAGTCACAAGTTATTTATCACCTCGTAACATATCGTGCAGTATTGTGGAAATTGTAAAGTTTTATGTAAAAGATAATGAAACGTGTATATAACGAGAATAAAATATATTTTTCTATTCTAATTTGTTTATTCAAGGAAGACAGAGAAACAGAAAACAGTGAAAATCAATTTAGGAATGAAAGAAAATAAATTTCTAAAAGGTTTTTCTATATTCCAAGTATAGTAATAATATAAACTTAATTTTAACAGTATAAGTAACATTCAAAAACAAATATTATACAAGAAGTTATGGATTTGAGTCTTTGAGATAAGAATAAAACTTTTTTTTAATCTAGGAGACATAAAACACCAATTGTCTCATTTAATTTTGACTAAAATGTTTTCTCCTTTTAAAAAGTAAACGAGGCGACCATAAGTCAAATATGTTCCCATTAGAATTGATCTTTATTATCTGCTAACGTTTGAGTTTAAATTACAACAATAATATTATACTCTTCCTCATTAAAATTAGTTGATCTCCATGAGAATCTAGTATCTAGAAATATTTAAGTTTTTCTTTCCTATCATATATATGCAGTCATACATACATATCTTTTTTACACTTATCAAATATCATCTACATTAACCTTTCACATTTTATGAAAGATTCCTCACTCGTAAAAGTCAGGGTTGTGACTTAGTCTTGATGTGGTTGTTTTTGGTTCAATGAATATTATCGTGTTATTAAGCTATTACTTTACCGACAAACCAATCTATTAGAAAATTGAAAGAAAAAAGTATTGTGAAAAGTAAATTAGAAAGATATATATAACATTACCTTATTATTTGAGTTAAAAAGATAAGTATTCCTATGATTTTACAAAACTAAGACATATGAGGGATAAGTCTAAAAAGTTACATGTACGAAATGTGTAGTTGTCTATTTGTTATAAATTTAGGATCTAACTCTAACTTACATTATATAGAAATTTGTTATGTTTGTGTAAAACCACTAAATTGTCCTTTACAAACCACATTCATTGTTTATGTAATTTACTCGATATATGTAAACAAAAAAATTGGAAACAACAAGAAATAAGCAAATTAGACCAAACCCTACGCACCTCATCGCAAGTTGTCTTCCATTCAGGGGCAAAAGAATCTTAAGGGTACGTTTGGTTGGAAGGAATGAAATGAAATTGAGAAACAAATATAATTTTCAAGTAAATTATGTTTGAGTGGGTAATAAAATGTAAAACCCAAAGGAATGTTTCACCTCAAATTCCCTTGGTTGTGGGTTTTCAAATTCCCTCTCTAGGTGGAAGGATTTTGAAATCCCACAACCAAAAGAATTTGAGATGAAATATTCACTTGAGTTTTATATTTTATTACTCACTCAAACATAATTTTACTTGAAAATTATACTAGTTTTTTAATTCTATTATATTTTAGTTTATTCATTCAAACCAAACGCCCCCTAAGGATTATTTGCTTATGAGAATCCATAGGGATTGGAATTTAAATTGAAAAGAATTCCTTTAAATATTATATTCGCTTGGCACATGGTAGAAATGGAATTGGAAATTTTCCATTATTTGTGTGAAAGTAGGGCCATGTTCGGGATTGTTTATTTTAGTTGAAAATTACTTTTGATAAAAATTACTTATTGACTAACAACTTTTCAAAAGAAGTTTAAAAAAAATGTTTGAATTAACTTATAAACTAAAAAGTTAATAAGTTATTTTGTAAAAAATGTTTGGTTTAGCTATTCATGTAAAATGACAAAAAATGACATGCTTTTAAAAGTCAATAAGTTATTTTTTTAAAAGTGTTTGAGATTGCTTATTTATAATATTATATACTTTTTCCACTCTTGCAAATTGAAAAAAGATTATGAAATTTATAAAATAAAATTTGTTTACATAATTTACAATTTCTTGATTAGAGATAATAATATTACGTTTAGATTGTTAAAAAACACCAAAATGCATAATGATATGAAACTAATGTCCTACTACATTCATCTTCGTGAGTCCATTAAATCATGCGCAATAATATCCTATCACTGTCATATACGTAACATCATGATCCGAAAGATTTAATAGCCAGAAGTTCTTCATGAAGGTCATTTGTAGTATCACATTCTATGAGATTATAAATTTTTTGTTGGGCATGTTAAATGCATCATTAAGCCTATCGGCCTTTCTAAGAAAGTTATGGAACACCATTGATGTTATCACAATACTCACTTAATGCTTGTATGTGTAGTTAACATGCATATCTCTCAATAAAGCTCATCTAGCTTTCCATACTTCAAAAGTTCGTTCAATGATGATCACAACGATAAGTGGTAATAGTTAAATGTATTTTTTGGTCCCAGAGGAGCACACATTACACTACTCTGTCCATGTTGAAATTCCAGTTAATGATAACGAATGGGTTAACTTTTGTATGGAGCAAGATAACCTTTAGTATTTAGGCATCCGACATCAATAATCTAATATTTATCTACAAATAAAACAAACAATAATTAGTCTTTTCAAAGATGTATAAAAATACAAAATACACGTATAATGGATCATTATACTCACCAACACTTGCATGTGAAAACTGAAGCTCCAGCCTCCGTCAAGATTCATTGAAGATTCTAGTATCATGTGCGCTCCCCTCCCATCCAACCTATACAAATATAAAGCACATGTTAAAATCACAACAACCATTATATTTTGTGTCGCATAACCCTTTCGACCACTGTACATTGTTTGGTTCATAGATCGAACTCAAGCCCTCACGTATGTCCGATCAATTGCGCCAATGTAGTCTCACAAATACAAAAAAAATATTATAATTAATTCATTTTTTAAAGTAATTAGAACATTGTAAACGTTGAACATTAGATAATACTAAAGATTATTAATATATAAGCGGGTACATTACCATTTTGTTTTGCAGGTCGTCAGATTATATGAGCACTCATCTTAAGCATGTGTTCCTTATCAAAGGCTTATTGTCTATGGATTAGCAATTTGATCATGTTCAAATAGGCAAAAACCTTGTTAATGATTTGTTGATCAAGAATAAGGAGTAGTACTCCATGCGAAAAAAACATTGTTGAAGCATTCAAGTCCCACAAATATTGACTTCCATCAAGGAAAGTAATTTTGGTGCATAATAATAACTCCACACACAAACTCCCTTTAAAAAGAGAAAATGTTTTCCTACACAATTTTTTGCTCTTACGAGGAGGAAGACGCACTCACGAATAGAAATGTATATTGAAAACTCATGTCACTAAGACCTAAAACGGAGCTTTTCAAATAGAAAAATACTACCAATTGACCATCTAAATGACATAAATAACTTAAAATTCTAAAAAAGTCACAAGAAAACATGCAAACATTTATTCATACAAAAGTTAGCAAACCATACAAACATAAACATATACAAGTAAAGCTCATACCAACAAGAAAACTATCATGAACACAAACCCTAGAATTCCAACAATGGCACCAATCGATCCACACTCATTCACCGATTCAACACACCCACTTACGACCCACATCTCTCTTTCACTCTACTTCGATTTCATGGCGATCCATGTTGGTCAATTCACTAGATTGGTAAAACCAAAAGCCAATGGTTATTTTTATATAATTTTTTAGTCAAATGGTTATTCTTGTAATTTTATCGAAGAAGAGTGTGTGGGTGGGTCACATGTCTAATTTCTACTTTATTTTTATTCTTTTGTTCTAACCTAAGAGCATTTTAGTCATATTAAAAAAATTAAAGGAGAAAAAAACCTTCATTCATGCCAAGAACTCTTTTTGTGTAACAATTGTGTATATCTTTGAATCTTTCTTACAATTTTCATAATTAAGAACTAAAGGTGAAATCAAACACTACCATAGAAACCTTTTATATAACTAACTCTAAAATTAAAAAAAAACTTTATGTTACATAAAATTTGTAAGTCGTTATGAATAGTAAATGATCAAACATTTACAAGTTCTGCAAACACGAGATAATGCTCCTTTGAGCTACTATTGTTTTAATATTATAATCACTTTTGAATGTGTTTTTTTGTGCCCTATAACTTTAAAAATATAATGTATTATAAAATCCGGACGTATTTATTATTATTCAGGGTTATTTTATTTTAATATTCCCAATTTTTATTATTGGCCGAGATTAATGCTAATTCAAGAAATATTTACATACACTCCCTTGTTTGAGATTATTTTCTTCCAATGATGTCTTAATAAGAGTTAATATCGTTAATTTTTTAGGGCGTGAACTGCTTATGTTGCTAAAACACCAAGTAGAATATTGAAATCTGCCATCAACTAACCACTTTACTTGTTGAAAGTAGACATCAAGTGACGATGAATATTAAATTTTTACTCAAAACTGATCTGAACTAAATATACTATATTTGAAAAAAAAATCTATAACACCAAACTGTATATGCTTGTAAATATTTTTTGAGTTGAGACCTAACTAATAGATAAAAGTTAAGATTATTACAACTTAATAAATTTTTTATTTATTGGATATCAATTTTAACTGAAACTGATTAGAATCATATAATATATTTGAATTTTATTCTATAACAAGGCAAGTCTTTTTATTTATTTTAAAATGTCATATATTTATTTTAAAATATCATTATGACATGTTTACTTTTACTTACGTTTTTATATAGGTTTTGTTTAAAATTAATCCTTTGGTGCGGAAAGTAAATACTAGTTCTAGTATATGACAGAATACGATTTAGTGATCCAAGCGGGCTGTGGTCTGTGGATCAAGTTAACGGCCGGCCCAAAATATATATTACACACATAAACTTTTTTTCTTTATTTGAGGGCCTTAAAACTAAGAGCCCAAAAACTTATATTAGTATCTTCATATCTTGTAGTAACTAGCTTTAACCTTGAGTGTTGTAGTAACTAAATAAGATTTAAAGCAAAACGTAAGAAATAAAACATATAAAAAAACCAACTATCGCTAAAGGAAAAAATAAATTTTCGTCCTCTAGACTCGAATTCAGGTGGCGAGCCAGCCAAAACACGTACACATGTTAATATTTAGCATAAAGTTATACCTAAAGTGTGGGAAGAAAAAAAGTTAACACAAAAAGGTGAAAAAAATAACAAATAAAAGTAATGAAAAAACAGTTTAGGGAAAAGTGGATACCCAACATGCAAGCTTGAGTTGGTCGTACGACTAAGGGGATGTTTGGCAATGATTAAGTGTTGAACTAATAAGAAGTCTGAATCATTAAGAGGTCTGAACCATTAAAAGCTAGTATATAATTTAACTATTCAAAGACAAATGTCTGACCAATTTAGATAATATGTCTTAACCATTTGGCATTATACCTCTTAACCATTCAGCATCAGTATGATGCTTAACCATTTAGAGGTAAATCTCTTAACCATTCAGACATGTGCTCGCGAAACAAACAGTCTGAACCATTAAGTACTGAACCATTCAGATATCTGAACCATTAAAATGCTGATTAAAAGGCTGCCAAACAGCCCCTTAGTGGTTCCTAATCGCCAAGCCAAGGTAAAATTTTGTTTCAAAGCAGAAACACAAATTATATATCAACTAAAAGTTGTGTGGATCATTTCATGGCCATAGACCTTTATAAATAAAATATAGTAATGTAGGAGGTGAAAAGCGAGCTTAGAAAAGTTAGGTGTTTTTTATTAGTGAAGGATACATTTCTATGTTATACATACTATTCTTTTAAAATAATGCCAGATATATTATATTTGATTTGAACCCACGATTATTAAGTATACATAATTTGTATTCTATACATTTTCTAGTTCCTTAATCTTCTCTTATCATTTTATCAAATTATCAAAAAGTAAAACTAATAAATACAATGATATGAATTTTTCTAAAACGTCGAGTAACGTATTTATGTACTACTACTCATAAACTATATCAAATTCTAACTTATCTCGTTTTAGAATTTAAACTATGATCTTTTTAGCTCTAATCATCGAGTTACCAATTAAATGATTTAATTAAATTAAAATTTCAATTAAAAATGTAAAAGTATATAGAGCATAGGGTGGCATTGATTAGTTATTTGACTTCAAAACGCAGGTGGGAAGAGTCGTGACGTATGGATCGCACCATAACATGCTTCTTTTTTTCTCGCATACACCATCGGTTTTTCTATTTATTGGAGTAATTACATTTTTCTTGGATTATTTTTTAGTTTCTCAAACAAGTTTTCGTTGTCAATAATTTTGTGTTAGAAGATTATCATATAACAAATAAAATGAAGTTGAAAATACTTACTTATTGTGTGAACTCTAGAAAACAATCACAGTCACTAGTTTTCAATGACAAAAGGATAATTAACAAAAACATAATTAAAAAATATAAAAAATAACATAAAAATAAAAAAAGTAAAACCAAAAAAATGTTTTTTTCGTTTCCCTCTTTCATAAAAATATTATAAAAAACAAAAAAAATCCTGTTTTTATACGAAATTCATTTTACATATGTGTCATATTTGATTTACACATGTGTAAATCCGGTATTACACACGTGTATAACCAGATTTACACATGTATAAATAACGATGGTATAATTTTAAAAAAATTATATTAATATGGTAGACATTGGAAAGATAAAAAAAATACTTAATTTAATTGTGAATTTTTTTTTGAAAAAATAATGTCATAAAAAAAGTTATGGACACTTTCAAAAAATACTATAAATGGCATGTGATTTGCATGTGATGAAAATTGTGTGGCTCATAATGGTTCTTAGAATTCTAACAAAAAAGGTGATTCTCAAGATATCCTACCATAAAAATCGATTTAATTTCAAAACCAACAGAACCTATAACAACCATTGATTAACTTGATCAATGGTTGTGACTAAAAATGACAATATACGTAAATATTTATTTAATTAAATGAGTCTAAATTAGTAAAAGGGCATGGCTGTAAAAAATTTCTCTCTCAATTAATTTTTAAGTTTATTAATTAGTTTTTTCTTATAATTTCTATTTTCCTTTCTCATCTTTGCTCTCCCATCTCTCATATCTTATCTTCCATCTTTATAAAATATAAGCATATGAAAAAAAACCTAAGTATTATGCAATATCTCACTTGTCTTTCTAAGTCATTTATTTACCGAATCAAAGAAAAACCACATGATTGACATATGTGTAAATCAGTGTCGTTTGTAGTATATGTATTATTAATTAGTAGATTACATATATGTATATTAGTGTATTTTCAGTTTATAGTACCAACATCATCATGGTAAATTCATAGTTGTTTTGTATCAAATCAACTTAGTGTATGTAACTAACATTATAACTTAACTTACAAAGATGATAACAGGTTACATATGTGTCACTTTTATTTATATTTTATGAATTCAAGCAATTACATATATATAAGTAAGGGTAATTTGAATGATAATTGTTAATAGTATGTTGGTTACATGTATGTGAGTTATTATATCAAATTTACATATATGAAATTAAATTAATGTATACATAATCAAATTTACACAACCAAACTAAAAAAATAACCAAAATTTCATTGATATAAACATAATTTACATATACGTAATCAAAAACTAAACTTGACGTTAAGTATACATAAACAAGTTTACACATATGTTTACATATACATAACCAAGCTTACACATATGTTTACATATACGTAATTCTGTATACATATATGTAGTTGTAAAACTTCTTAATTTTCAAAAGTATATACATAATGTGAACCAAAATCATACATGAAGAACAAACCTTTTTAGAATTCTCAAACAAAAAACTTCATGAACAAAATCATCATCATTGTCGTCTTCAAAAGGATCAAATCGAAACCCTTTATGCGGTCATCGTCATCTTCTTCAATACGATCATCTTCACAATAGTTTTGTCATCAACCTTTGGTCTATACGATTTTGGATAATCACCAACCAGGTTAACTATCGTTGCATTACAGAATGGCATTCCGCTACAAAATGAATTGTATTAATTGCAAAATGTGATATGTAACTAAAGAGAAAGATATACTAACCTTCTACAATATCCTATACAATATCCTATTAATAAGTGAATGACCTTCTTATCTCAAACAAAATTCGGCGAGGATTGTTAGTCGATTGAAAGGATCTTTAATTCAAAGGCTTGAAATTGGCTTTAAGTATGCCAATATTGAACTGGTTTCACCAATTTTTTTAAGTTTGAATGTAAGGATTTAGTGGGGGATTTTGTTCTTGAAAATAATGATACGCTCAAGGGGGATCATATTTTGGGATGATTGCAGTTTTGGTCTAAATAAGAAATAGGAAACTACCATAATTAAAAGGAGTAAGAAAAGAGAAAAAATTAAATCCTAAATATAAAATGACCTTAATACCCTTTATGAATAAATTAAAATTAAAACAAAACTATAATAATCAATGGATAAGATTAATTCTCACAGATCTAACGATCTTTATAAGTTCTGAAAAGATCCTGACAATATATATATATATGTTTGTTACAATAGTTTTGTTTAATTAATTTCACCCCTTCCAAGGTGGGTTAACGAGCCTATAACATTACCAGTTGGCTTTACCCGCAAACACCCGAGCCAGTGTTCCACCTACCTACTAGAATCTAAGTAAGGTACTTGTTGGTGCTTCAGTAGCCTAATATATACCGAGTAATTAAATAACTTTTTCAATCTAAACGAGTCATGTTAGTGTTAACCCATAAAAACATATCATATTAGGTTTTAAGTCTGCTTGATATGGCGGATGAAATGAACAAGAAAATAAAATGGACAAGAGAATAAAATAGATCATTATCATTCCATTATTCTTTTTGGTTATCATGTTAAAATAAAACAAATCATTACTTTGTATTGTTTGCTAAGTTAAAAAATGAATATAATATTGTGGTGGTGATGGAGGAGGAGGTAGTGGTGGGTGGTGGTTGATAATGGTGGTGGTGATAGATGGTTATGGTTGGCGATGGTGGTTGGCGATTGTTGGTGGTTAATAGTGGTGATGGTAAGGTTATTGGTGGAGGTGGTGGTGGGAAAAGATCATGGAATTGGTTAGGGACGTGCATGACAGGTTTGGCTTGGTTTTAGCCTAAAACCGAAACCAAAACCGATGGTTTGTAGGTTTTTAAAACTGTTCGGTTTTGGTATTTCGGTTTTAACTTTAGTTTTGGTTTTATCTTCGGTTTTACCATTTTGGCTTCAAGTTTTTTTAAAAAAATTGGTTCAAAGTAATGTATTTAAACTAAAACTTTGGGCTTACATCATTTTGTTGATTTTTGAATATAATCTACATATTCCTATATAATTACTTGACATTAAAATAAATTGCAATTAATAAAATACTATAAAAAAATTTCAATAATATATTTCAATATACCAATTCAAACAAAGTTCAAATATTATTCTTGAAACCTAAATAAGTTAAATAAGTAACTAATACATTAATCATATTTATAAGTGTAAATATATCTCTAAATTTACAAGTCCGGTTAGTATGGTTTAAGTTATGTTTTTGTTACAGGCAAAACCGAAACCAAACCAAAAAAATTAGTTTTTAAAAAACAATCAAATCAAACAAGCGGTTTCTTATTGGTTTTGGTTTTTTCGGTTTGTTTTTGATAATTTTTTCTGTTACGGTTTGGTTATTATAGCTTTTGCATACCCCTAGATTAGGTAGATGAATGATTTTAGGATGTTTAGAGGAAGTAAGTTTAGTTATAATAATTTCATTTTGTTTACTAATCAAACAACTTTAGTTTCCCCCTGTCACAATTTTCAAGTTCTTGTCATGATTCATATCATATGTGACATGCAAGAAACACCAATAAAACATTTTTTTTAATAAATTTTAATATGTCAATTTTTGATAAAATTTTAATATACCTTACTATCTGTTAGTTATAAGATTATAAATTTTTAACTATTGATATCTAGTACGACAACTTCTTAATTAATATTTTTATTGCCCTGCCTCTATGTATTTAGGGCACCATATATATTTTTTAACCATTTCTAATCCACTCGTGATATGTTTATTGCCACACCAGAATATAATTAATGTAGCAAAATAAAATTCAACCTAAAACTCTTAAAACCAATAAATGCATATTCTCTCATCTTCATCATATTTCAATGATTTATATATGATAATTCAACGACAACCATTTATGCTATTTTTAAACAAGTTATTAAATTCATCACATCCTCCTCATACTCCAATTATTTAATTTTAAATCAAACATACACCTATATTTTTTGTTTTTGAACGGAAACATACACCTATTACAATATGTATAAAGCTAATATAATATTCGTAGACTTTTTCATCTTGTTCCCCTGGTTAGTTGAGCTAGATTTAATGTAGATTTGAGTCCGAATGAGAGAGAATGCGTGGGTTTTAGAGAGAGAATGTGTGGGTTTTAGAGAGAGAAATGTATATCTTCTTCAGGGTCTGACCCATTTCTTCTTTCCCTTTTGATCTTCTTCTTGTCTTCCAGCTGTTCGATGAAAGTCCTCAGTGAAAATTTCATCTGATTCAGCACCAAAAAAACATACTCTGTGTAGCTGCTGCTGATCTTCATTCCTGAAGGTTTTCAGGGGTTTCTTTTTCTGAAGGTGTAGATCTCTAATCTTGCATTATTTTGCTGTGATTTGTGTGTGCTAACGTGGGTTTTTGATTTAAGATCTTTTAGTGGTGAAAGTTTGAAGCTTTGTTTGGATCTACCTGCTTATTGCTCTTGTATCCCTAAAGAATGAAACAAAAAACCCTAATTTGTGGCTTTTGATTGATGGGCTTGGTGCTTTACTTGTGGTCTTGCTTTCATTTAACATGGGTTCTGTTCTGTTGATCTTATTGTTCTGTGATTTTTCTTTACTTCAATATTTCTGATTGAATTTGTTTCAATTATATGTATATATCTTATAATATATAGTTAATTTGAAGCACAAAGAATCTAGCAAAGATATGACTTAGGTGGGTGTATGCTATATAGAGTCTGCCTACTTGCCTTGATAATATATGCTGGATTTTGCCCTAAAACTGTGGATTGCATCATGATTGAAAAGAAATTGATTTTATAGATTGCTGATATCAAAGTCTCTGACTTTTTAATTGTCCATGGTGGAGTTTTGTGGGACAAACATTGTTGAAAGTCTTAAATCTTGCTCATTATTTTTCAAGTTTGCTGTTCATACACATCAATTTAAGCTATATACTCATTTCATCATAATAGATTTTTACTATTCCCATTGTCCTATTTATTTACTAACCAATCCCGTAAGAATTGCAACAATGACCCCTCTGGCAAAACTTCGATAAGTGTATATGGCTTTGACCTCCCCTACAAGAGCTGAAAAGATTGGTTAATTTTGTTTCAAGATTTTGACTTTAGATTGAATCTTGAAAGGCAGATATAAGATTTATTTTCCGTTATAGGCCTACTTTTCTGTTTTCCCAATTTACCCTTTTGTTTTTTAATCTTCTTTTACATCAATCTGAGTCAAACTTCGTTTAATTGTTTTGCAGCTACAGAAAGTGTTGTGTTGATTAAATTCTTTTGGAAAAAATGTCGTTTCGTAGCATAGTTCGTGATGTGAGAGATGGGTTTGGGAGTTTATCAAGGCGTAGTTTTGATGTGAGGCTTTCTAGCCTTCATAGCAGAGGGAAATCACAGGGTTCGATCAATGATTTAAGTGATAATCATCCACCACTTATTGTCCAAAACAGTAGGTGGGCTAATCTCCCTCCTGAGCTTCTCTTTGATGTAATCAAGAGGTTAGAAGAGAGTGAAAGCACATGGCCTGCAAGAAAACATGTTGTTGCTTGTGCTGCAGTTTGTAGGTCTTGGAGAAGTATGTGTAAGGAAATTGTTAGAACTCCAGAATCTTGTGGGAAGCTTACTTTCCCAGTTTCTCTAAAGCAGGTATCTACTCTTCCTTGAGGTGTCAAAATGCTCTTGACACGTGGGTTGGGTAACTGCTCAAAACTTTCATGACACATGGGTTGGGTAACGGGTCAAATGGGTACAAATCAAAGATCCAAAACACTTTGTCTAAAAACCTGAAAATTTTTGAAAAGATTTTCGCTTTAAATATTATTCAAAAGTTCATATTTTTCCAGTAATAATCTATATTTTGAATAAGATGATGTAGGAGGTTTTATGCATAAGAATACACATCAGATGACTTTTAACTTGTGACCTGTTTCCTTTCTAGCTATTTTTTGTTTTTCTTTTTTGTATATTTGACCACTCAGAGATAAACCAAAGCCCAAATCAACAAATTTATAAGGGTTGCCACATGTACCTTTTTAATCTTAGTATGTATGAAACTGTACTATGATTACTGATCTTTATTCCATTTTCAGCCTGGACCGCGTGATGTTACGATTCAATGTTTCATCAAGAGGGATAAATCAAACTTGACATATCATCTTTTTCTGTGTCTTAGTCCAGGTGAGCATATGCACTCGTTTATTCTCCTTTAGTCCCATGATTATGCCTGTTTGAGAGCCACAATATGAAAATGTGATAGGCCACTTTGTGGCATACGGTTGTGATTTTGTTTTTGGAGAGTCAGATTTCAAAATGTTTATGTGAAGACAAATTTGATGTTGCTAAATTAACCTTTGGATTGTAAAAACTGAACTGGTTTTGCAGCTGCTTTGCTAGTCGAAAATGGGAAGTTCTTGCTGTCTGCAAAGAGAACTCGTAGAACTACTTGTACTGAATATGTAATCTCCATGGACGCTGAAAACATTTCTAGATCAAGCAACACTTATATTGGAAAGCTCAGGTATATAAATAGGTTATATATATTTGATGGGAGAAGAATCGGGTTGGATTTATGTAAAGGTGGATAAGTAGGTGGGTTTGTTGAGTTGGGTAGTGGCCCAAACCGGTTGGGTTGGTTTGGTTGACTATCAAATTATTGTTTTAACACTTTCAATTTTTGAACTATAATTAGTTAAGTGCATTATAATGAATAATGATTAATAATTTAAACCTAACCACCTTCCGTGGGTTGGTGATCTCAAAACAACCTTCAAGTTAAAGATTATGATTTATTTATTTATTTATTTTTATTTTTATTATTTATCTTAAAATGTTAGTTATTAACCATAATCTTGAGGGATATTGTTGGCAAAACCTAATAACTAATGCCTTTATCATGATTACACAAATCATTTAAGAGGTTATGTACTTGTACGCGCTCAGAGTCTTTTGGTGATAGTCAACCTTTTTGACCGGTTCCCTTTTCAACTAAAATTTTATTTTACTTTGAGGTATACCTTAACCTATATAAACCAATTCATAACTAATTTGGTTTAAATATCAATCTCTAAGATACATGGGATGATTTGAAGATTTATTTTTTGAGTTATGTATTCATCTATTCCATTTGACCTCAAAGTCAAGAACATCTTGCCAAAGAAACATGAAATCAAGATCAAAGATGATCCCACCAACTTTATGATTGAAAAAGAAGTGTTAATTACAAACAAAATTAATGGTTTACCCTAATTAGAAGATAGGATGGTTTATCATCATGGATACATACACATATATTATACTCTATAAGACTATAACTATGGAAACCTGATGATGATTTATAAAAGATAAATCATTGAATATACCAAAAGTGTTCTTCTATGATATCTAATAAAACTTATTTCAACAAAATTTCAAACAAATTTAAGATAAATCTAGGAAACTTACCTCTTAATAAAACTAGATTGTTGGACAACTCATTGATCAAAATCTCATCAATCGTAGATGTTGTGTTCTTTAGACCATTCTACATTTCAATCCTATTATCTAGTTGAAAATTGGCAAAAGTTGTACTTGGGTGTAACTACTTGATCAACACACTTTTAAAGGGTTTGAAGAAATATAGTTAGAAAACACAACTTGCAGGGATCTCCCCCACTCCAAACTATATTTCTCAAGCATTTGATGTTAAAGTGTAGAAATATGAAAGAATGAAGTTTTGTAAATGAGAAAGAAAAAAGAAATTGTTTGTATTTTAGAAAACATTTAAATATTTTTGTAACTTTTGCTCATCTACAAAGAAATTGAGTGAAAATAAATAAATATCATGCTATAATTTTAACCAATTATTTTATACACATACATACATTTTATGTTAAATATTTACAATGTTACAAAAAATTCTAGGTTAAATATATGCTTGTATTAACTAGCTAATACACGTACTCTATTCGGTTTTAATGACACTATACTTGTTACATGACAGGTTGTGATCGGCCTTCAATGTTACTGTTCACTCCTCTCATGATAAACCACAAAGAATGAGAGGAGTGAACAGTAATATCAAACGCCTAGGACAACCTGCCATGTGGCAGGTCTAGTGTGTCATTAAACTCGAATAAAGCATGTGTCTTGACTGGTTAATACGAGTATATAGTCAATTTAAAAGTTTTTGTAAGATTGTAAATGTGTAACAAAAGTTTGTGTATAAAACAATTAGTTAAACTTATAATCTAATGTTTTATTTTTTTTCTTCCATTTTTTTGCAGATCAGAACAAAAAATGTATGTGTTAGTTGTGTACAAAAATATTTAAATGTTTTTTTTTTTAACAAATGTCTTCTTTCTTTCTCATCTAAAACCTTTCATTATGTTAGATTCATGTTATGATAGGTGTGCTTAGATTCATTTTAGCATTAAAATGTTTGAGAAAATATTGTTGGAAGTGGGTGAGATCTCTGCAACTTGGGTCTTATAACTTGATTTTTTGAAACCCTTTAAGATATGTTAATTCTTGTAGCTAAACTCAAGTATAACTTTTGTTAATTTCTTCTGATAAGAATATTGTATTGAGGAATGGTCTGAAGAGCGCAACAGTTGCCATTGATGTGAGTTTAATCAGTTAGTTGTTTATAGTTTGATTGATTATATTTGGAGGTTAGTTTCTCAAAAAAAAATTGTTTTATTTTTTTGTTTAAATAGGTTTTATTAGACATCATAGAAGAATAGTTTGACATATTCCATTATTTATCTTTAATAAATCATCCTCGATAGCATTGTTACCGATTATCCTATATGTGCTGTATATATATCCTTGTGATGAACAATCATATCTCCTGATTGGGGTAATCCATCGATTTTGTTCGTAATCAGTGGTTTTTTTTAAATTAATAGAGTTGGAGTCGTCTTGTCTGTTTTTTTATTATGAAAATATAAATACTGCTAGAACTAGTTATGTTCAAAATTCCTTCAAAGAAATACTAGAACTTATTTAATTCAAAAGTTCTAATTTTTTTTGTGTGTTGGC
This sequence comes from Flaveria bidentis, assembly GCA_018326385.1. NCBI lineage: Eukaryota > Viridiplantae > Streptophyta > Magnoliopsida > Asterales > Asteraceae > Flaveria > Flaveria bidentis. The sequence goes on from BJCM01084222.1 coordinate 21,543, forward strand.
TTTTACAGGTCTAATTTTCTTGGGACAAAGTTCATAATATATGACACACAACCTCCACATTCTGGTACCAATATCCCGCCACCTGGCCGATCAAAAAGATTTTATTCCAAGAAAGTCTCACCAAAAGTGCCAAGTGGCAGCTACAACATTGCCCACATCACCTACGAGCTTAACGTTCTTGGAACACGTGGCCCACGTAGAATGCACTGCGTCATGCACTCGATTCCCGCCTCCTCCCTTGAACCAGGCGGCACGGTGCCAGGTCAGCCAGAGACCCTCCTGCCGCCTCGCTCCCTCGAAGACTCTTTCCGTAGCATATCCTTCTCAAAGTCACTCGACCACTCAACCGAATTCAGCAGCTCCAGGTTCTCTGAGATCATGGGAGCCGCCACATCAGCTGACGTCCCTGATAGTGAAAAGTCAAAAATGCCCTTGGTCCTGAAAAACAAGTCACCTAGGTGGCACGAACAGTTACAATGTTGGTGTTTGAACTTTAGGGGGCGCGTGACAATTGCTTCAGTCAAGAACTTCCAGTTGATCGCCGCCCCACCAGCAGCAGGAACATCCCAGCCACCAGCACCACCGCCTCCACCACCACCCGAGCATGATAAAGTGATACTGCAGTTCGGGAAGGTCGGGAAAGACATGTTTACTATGGATTATCGGTACCCTTTATCTGCATTTCAAGCATTTGCAATCTGTTTAAGCAGCTTTGACACCAAATTAGCATGTGAATAGAACATTTAACTTTAGGGTTCCCAAGAGGAGCATGGGCAAATAGCAATGCCTTTTGTTGTTTGTGCATTTTGTGTGTCCCTTGTTAAAGTCAAAAACTAAGATTTATAACTGTTTGTCTTGTTATTGTCATTTATATGGTTTGAGGTGATATTCAAACTCAGTAACTTTTAGGGTATTATGATGTATCCAATTGGTGAAAATATTGGTTAAATGTTCTCATTTTAGAATTTGGGTTACTGCACCAGAATAATGTTTGGCTTTCTACGTATTATGTATGGACGACAAAGTCGAAGTCGAAGGGTTGGTTAAGGTGTTGGATAACAGATCAAAACATGTTTAAGTCGAAATGAATAGAGGATAATACAGTTGAAATAAAATGGGTTGGGTTGAGAAATTTGATTTGTTAGCATATGCCCCATGGATCAGTAACGACCCTTGTTTTCTAACAATGATTCCCTACATATAAAAATAAGATTTTTTTATTTTTTTTTAAATAAAATGATTAGGAGATTGTAAGTACTATGATATTAGCCCACTGGTATTGTTGATTGCCACGTACATTTAAACCTTGCAAGTGCAAGTGTTTAGGAGTAAAAAATAATTGTTCAAAAGAAAATCTAGCATTGGTTTAAATGAAAGCAGTTAATATTACTTAATTAAACTGATTATACAAACTTTACACAATACAATCGGTTGATTTGATTAAGACAGTTCTACAATTAACTAAAAGTTAATGACTTTTTATCAATAGCTAAACACACTCGCACCAAAAAGCTTCTAGCCCAATGATACCAAAGTATTCGCATGGTGCCACTCTCTAGTGATTGAACTATAAGCTCTATTTATTTAGGAATTAATGTGTTTTGTCATTAAAAAAATAAACAATCTAACCCATTAACTTACCTATTATGCCATCTACATGTATGGTGGTTGCAACCCACCACATTTACCTAAAGAATCTTGGTACTTTGGAGGACCATTGAAGGTGGGTTAGGCTTATATATCATACAAACTTTATGAATCACATGTGATAATGAGCAAAATGGACCATAATATTTTAAAAGGTGGGGGAGATAAGGTTGATCACTTTCTGACCCTATCAATAGGGATTGACAAAGTAAGTTTACTCAATTTCGAGAGATGCACAACATGGCAATATCATAAAACATTATTAACTTACAACAGATAAAGATTGAAAAATGACACCAAATATAGAAATACAATGAATGCTAGGATCAAATTTGCAATTAGCAAAAGATGACTTTATAAGGATGGCACACTTGTAGAATTAACAATATATTGATAAACATATACTACATTTGTACATGTGTGATACAAAAGACAATATGTAATTGCTTTTGTTTCTTTCTTCCACTACTTTTGGTTATCTTTAATGCATTATGTACAAGTGTATATGTGATTACTATATTTCTTATTATTTTAAATGAGTAAACCATAACAACATAAACGAAACACATAGAGCATGCTACACATGGCTCTTTATCATCAAGGAAAAAGAAAGTAGACATTTGGCACACAACATTCACAACACCTCTAGCATTTTCATTTTGTTAGGAACCCAAATCAAATCGAAAGTTGTAGTTGATTGTAAAACTGAAACGAAATCGATGGTTCACATTTGGTTTGGTTATTTTGAGTTGTTGATTTCAGTTTATAATTAGGTTTCGTCTCACCCTATTCTATGTTTGTATTGGTTAATACAATCCATATTTATAAGTATTTGAGATGGGCAAAATTATAATTTTATTTAAATTTAGGACACCTAATGGGGTTTTTTTTGGTATTTAAAATTTTTGATATTTATGACATTATTTTGTTATATAGTGAATGGCATATTAATTATTATATAATATATAATTATCTATACTAATATGTAATACATATTAGAAAAATAAGATGATAATTTTATTCATAGTGTAAAATACCTATACAACATTATAAACATTGAATACAAGAGCTTTATGCAATATTTTCACTTTTGCTCCCGTTTAATTAACTTCTTCTAATTATTGTATTATTTAATACACATTATTAATACATTATTTAATAATGTGTATTATTTAATTCACTTCAATAAATTTTATTTTATTTATAATAATATAAATTGACATTTAAATTTATATTTACTAACTATATTTTTATAACTAAATACTATTTAAATTATGTATTATTTTATTTAAATATTTATAACTAAATACTTTAAATTATGTATTATTTTATTTAAATATTTAAGTATATAGCTTATATATATCTTTATATTTATAATAACTATAATACTAATAGTTTTTTAAGAGCATATTGTGAGTTTAATAATTTTAATATTTATCTTTATCTTTTATAATAAAACTGAAAGTAGGATACAATGATAATTTTACATATGGATGAAGACATCCATATAAAAGTCATGCCTAAATTTCAAAATATTAACCATTTTATTTCATTTATAAATATAATATATGATGTTTATAATACAAATGCTAAAACATATATACGTAGCCAAACAAAACTATCATTTATTTTCAATGCCATTCATGCATTATGATTGAGCACTAATCCCCTTCCCCTTTCACTTATCATTTGTAACAACTCAATAACAATCAAGATGATATGTTCTTGTGATAATTTTTCCATTAACTTTCTCCAGTCTATACAAATCACCACCGAAAGCTGCATTCAATAATCATAAAACTCTAATTTACATTCATAAAACGAAACCCCCTTAAAATATAAGTAATAAGTGATTTCAGACCACAAATACCATCATGTTTTTACTAATTTTGTTGAAATAATATAATTGTCAAAAAGACTTTTGTAATATACACAATTGTTTTCTTTCATTCAATTTTTCAATAATTATATTTCGATTTTTTAATTTACCTCATAACGCACCGAGTCGAAACCGACAAAAATCGAATTCCTAAAAAATTACGCAATAGCCGTACTGCCGCAACACAATGACATTTTTTTCATATCCCGATGAAAGTGTAAAATGCTTGGGTGTGACTAGTTAGTTCAAAGCGCATTGATTATCACGTCATATAAATCACAACAATATACTAAACATTACTTTTATTAGTTTATAATTATAGAATTACATGATACAAAATTTAGTCTAACATTTTAGACTTATACATTTATAATCCTATTACAAACATACTTCCTCAAAATATCACATAATCTTCAGCTAGGAGTGAACGTGAACGTCCACGTAAAGGCTGAAGTCAAACAAGTCAATAGTCAACCAGACCCACAACTTCCCTAAGTAGTCATGATGTACAAGTTGACGGTATACACGAGATTATAATACATTTTGCTAACCTAAAAAACATACTCAAAATAGTCAACAAACAGTTAGTGAGAACATAGGTTTAATCAATATCATTTTGAATTGATATAATATAATCAAACTCACAACCAAACCTACATATGTGTCAAGTGATTTATAACTATCAAATACAAATCACACAATCAAATAATATAACACTGTTTCCCTCATCTCAGCATATGAAGGTTGACATTTGCTAAGTAGTGCTATTTATATTATTTGACGGTTTCCCATCTAAATTAATAGTTGTGTCAATATGACAGTATTAAAAATTCTCAAATATGCATCAATTTCAAATACAAACAATATGCTTTTTCCCAAAAATTTATATATGAAAAAGAGGCCATGTTACTCATTTTAATTCCAGCCAGCAAATCAAATAATTTCTGTAAAATAATTATTTGTTAGAATAAATCTAATTTCTTTAAAATTTTCAGCATTTAAATCAATAATTATTTCAAAATTTCTATCCGATAGCTTTTGTTATCCAAAAATTACCATCATAGACATTCTGAAATCTATATTATCTCATAAAGTTTTAGTTTAATAACCCATAACAGGCAAATTACTAGGATTTTTATAAATTTCATATTAGTTGGAAGAAATTGTAAAACATCTCTAAAAATTCCAAAATTCATACAAACTGTTTTATTCTAAATATCTTAATTTATGTAAATACATTTTTAAATTTATAAGGAATTTACAATTTAATTATTTGTTTTAATTTTGAAATTTAAATTCGTAAATGATAACTAACGTCATAAATATATAAAACTTTATTTTATACATTACAAAAATTATTATAAATTATTTAAATGATTTAATAAGTGGAAATTGATTAAAACAATTATCAACATTGGTTAAATTGTACGTTTAATGCTTTTGAGTCATTAAAATTATTAAAATAATTTAATAATAAAAAATTTAATTGCATGACAGTTCAAAATGAGTTCAGGTTCAGGTTTAAATTTTGAAAATGAGCAGATGTTACAATTAGATCTATGAATACTGTTGGAACATTTATTAACCCAAATGGCATAACAAGTAACTTATAATGATCATATCGAGTTCTGAATGCAATCTTAGGTATATCTTCATCCCTTAATCTTTAACTGAGATATCCTGACCTTAAATAAAAAATTGAAAAGTAACTACATCACTGCAATCGATCAAATTGGTCATCTATCCTAGGGAGAGGATATTTATTCTTAATAGTCACTTTTTTAAGCTCTCTATAATTGATGCACATCCTAAAATTTGCATATTTCTTCTTTACAAACAGAACTAGATCTCCCCAAGGTGATACACTAGGACGTATAAATCCCTTGTCCAATAATTCGTAAAGTTAACTCATTAACTCTTTCAATTCTATTGGTGCCAAACGATACAAAGACTTCGCAATAGGGGCTGTCTCTAGTATTAGTTTAATTTTGAATTCTACTTGACGAGGGGGTGGCAATCCTAGTAATTCATCAGGATATATCTCTGGATATTCACTAATAATAGGAACATTTTCTAAGTTCTTATCTAGTTTTGTATCAACTACATTGGCTAGAAAGGCTAGACATTTCTTTCTTAAACATTTTTGGGTTTTCTTACATGAGACTATATTCATAGCACCTCTAGGTTTCTCACCACATAAATAAAGAGTTTTGTTTTCTTTAGTCAAAGGAATTTTAATCTTTCTTTTTCCACAGATAATTTCAGCCTGATTCTTACTTAACCAGTCCATATCCTAATTCATTAGGAATCAAATCGATACCAAAGCAATAATCATCTAAATCTAAGGTACAATTAGGAATAAAATCACTAGTTTCAGTTATCTTTCCATTAGCTAATTCTATCATATACTTCTTTTTAGTTTCTCTGAGGTTAAATTTAGTAAAGGGTTAAATGTATTCGAAACAAAACTACGAGCTGCTCCCGTATCGAATAAAATTGTTGCGTACTGATCGTTAATAAGAAATGTACCTATCACTACTTTTGGTTCATGTCGGGCTTCTTCAACTTCCAACAAATGCTCTATCACATGGATTATTTGGGTTAGTTAGGGTTTTGCCTTTCAGCTCCGGACAGTCTGTTGAAAAAATGATTCTCATTTCCACACTTGTAGCAAACTGGATTAGAGTTTGCGGGTCCCTTGCATTCCCTTGATAGGTGTCCCTTTTGTTGATACATGTATGTACCTAGATCCTGATCTAAATGTGATATGTCTTACACATGTGTAATGATGTGATACTTAATGAAATACTAATGGTTGATTGTGTTTATTATGTTTAATATTTCATTAATAAAGTGTTTAACGTATATTAACTTAACAGGTTTATAATTGGTTAAAGTTATATCTATTTATATTATGTAGTAATACACGCATACATGACCATGCTATATAGGCTTACAGTTGTTAGACGTGTTCTTGATCATAAAAGGTTCAACAATATGATTAACCAAGTAATCTGATTCAGTCGCACGACTGAACCAGGTGACTGAGCTAGTCGCACGACTGAGAGAGTCGCACGACTGAGCCAGTCGCACGACTGAGCCAGTCGCCTAGCTCAGTCGTACGACTGAAAACTGTAAC
>BJCM01084223.1:0-19229 GCA_018326385.1 Flaveria bidentis
TGACCATACTTTATTCCACTGTTTACCTTTTCATGATAGTACATGTTACCAACTTTAGTTGGTGACAAAAGGTAAGTCAGGGACATGTCCTGACTACCATATCTCAGATAATACTTTATCTGAGATACCTTAAACTATAGTCTTGTAGTATAGGCTTTAGCTAAGGAATCCCAGCTGGTATCAAAGTATATCCGGCTGTAGGTAGTATTATATATAGGTTCTCTTTAAAACTCATTGTAACTAAGTGAGACATAACATCTGCTTGTAAGAGTCTTGTATGTTGAGTTGAGAAGCAATATATAAAAGTACCTTGAAAATTACCTTCTGTGTTCTTTATTATTTTCTATATTGTGATCAACTCTTACTGATTCTTTTTATACCCGAATGTTGTTCTAGGTGAGTTTGAGAGAAAACATCATGTTTAGTGACAAACAACGATCCTGCAACTTGAGATAGTTTTTTTTAATTTACCTCGCTCTCTACAGGTAATAAGCTTCTGACATCTTGCTGTTCAAAACGAGATGCCATTAATTGCCCTCCGGCAGCTAACCAAGGTGTGATAGCCATTGAAATACCAACCACAAGAAACAGCAAAGAAGACAACTGAGAAGTCATAATACCCTATACACAACATGTATTCAAAGTTATAATAAAGCAGTTAATATTAAGTTATTAACCAACTTAGTTAAACAGATCCTAACCTGATTGACAGCTTCACCAAATGCCACAAATGCAAATTCTCCACCTGGTGCAAGCAGAAGACCAACTCTAATTGCGGATATTAGTGAGACACCAAAAAGCCTACCAACTAAAGCCACAAGTACAGTCTTCCCAGCAATCAGAAGCCCTAATGACCCCATAATAACAGGAAAATTTGAAACAAGAAGTTTTGGATCGATCGACATTCCAACCTGAAAAAACAGTTGATGTTGTTGTTATCTACAAAATGCTTAAGACCCTAAACCACACATATGATTGTCAAAGGTTAGAAAACTTACTGTCATGAAAAAAAGGCCTAATAAAAGACCACGATAAGGAGCAATATCTGATTCAACCTGCAGTGAGAATTCAGTTTCTGCAAGTAGCAAACCAGCCAAAAATGCTCCTAGTGCCATGGAAAGGCCAGCCTGTTTCATTTATTATCAAAAAAAATGAATCGCAAAGAGATTATCAGATATAATTATAAATAAAAATAATCTATTTACCCTAGCAGTAAGGAGACTGGTTCCCAGGATAACGAAGAGAGTGTTTGCAGAAAATATCTCTGCATTTTGCATCTCTGCAATTTGTTTGTAAATTGGGCGAAGCAACTGCAAGTAGAAAGAGGGAAAATTAGCTAAAAACTGCCCACATTGTTTAAAACTTCTACATGATGGAATTTTTACCCTATAATTTTTAATTTACTCAAGTCAGTTTAAACTTTCAGAAACGTAAGGAGCTTACTAAGCGTCCTCCAGCAATAATGGCACTAATAGCAACAAGTGCCTTCACAGCAGCCAATCCCAGAGCTTCAGCAATTGCTTGGAATCCAATCTGAGAAAATAGGAAATATGTCATCATGCTACCATTTTACTTCTACATTAGATACATACATGGCTTAGGGTAATAAAACATAGGGAATTTAGGGAACAAATTGATCAGATTGTATGTGTTATTAAAAAAATATTTACCCCTCCTTTTGATGAATTTGGTGAAATTAGAGGTATAAGAATCAGCAAAACAACAACTGCTAAATCCTGAAAAGAAAAAAAGACAAATAAGCAATGAAATGGTAATAATGTGCAACTCAAGATTACAAAGTAGCATGATTTGTTAGTTAAATTAAGTAATGAATGAAACATAGAGAAATGTTTAAAGGTTATATACCTGAAAAAGTAAAACAGAAAATGTAGCTCGTCCATGACGTGACGTGCTTTCCCCTCGTTCCTGTAAGACCTACAAAAATAGAAAGATCCATATAATTATAACTGTTAATCAGAGGTAAACTGTAAACAATATAAAAAGTATAGCTGCCGTGAATTCATTGGCACTGCTGGTTATTACCTGGAGAACAACAGCAGTTGAAGATAATGCAAGCCCATTACCAATGACAATTGCAGAAGGTCCTAGCTGTCCACAGACATAGTGGGCAACCAATCCAACCACGGCAGCTGTTGTCAAGACCTGTGTCAACAATGATTTAGATACCGTGTCTAGGTGGGGCTGTTCATAATCAATTACAAAACAATATGTTTGTAATTACCTGAACAGAACCTAATCCAAAGACATATTTCTTCATGGAACTCAGTCTTTCAACAGAAAGCTGCAAAGATTGTACTGTTTCTTCAAATACAGATGCAAGGACTAAAGATAAACTTGAAATAGAGTTATTGTGTATACAAACCTCAAGGCCAATATTAAAAAGTAAGAAAACAACTCCAAATTCAGCTATTGCTTTTGTAGCATGTACATTACGAATAATTGAAAGACCATATGGTCCAATTAAGATGCCAGCTGTCAGATACCCAAGAACAGGACTGCCTGAACACACAATTGCATGTAAAGCAAACGATTAGGTTATAACAAAACCTGTATTTCCTACAAGCATAATTTTCTACATCTAAAATATAAGTTCACAAAATTCATAAACAAAATGGCTATTAACAAGTGTTAGGGACATGACCTTTTGATTGATACTTTTTTACATTTTCAGTGCAAAGCATATATAAAGAAAATGAGTGAACAATAATATCAGAAAGATACACCAAGAACAATGTTTGTCTTCACTGATGGTTGCAAACATTAGAATTTTAGTACCTCCAGGAAGTTTCTGGAATATAGGCACAAAGATAACACTGGCAAGTAATAACCATAAAATGTCCAACAGGGAAGCCTCTTCTTCATTAATCTAGATAGATTAGCCATGTCAATAACTAATATTCACTGTCAAACTTGAAAAATATTGCAGATAATAAAGCAAAGAAAAGTTAAATATAAAAAAAATGAACGGGAAAGAAATCAACAAACCTCTTGTTGAGGAAGCATCTCAATTAGCTTTTTGACTCTCTTTGGCAATTTCCTTATTTGTTTAACCAACGGTTTAGCGTTTGATGAAACTTCATCAATGCTGGTGGTGATAATATCAGGCTGTCGAAATAGTTGATGAATATGTTCTTCTCGTTTAGCATAGAAAGCAAAACTGACGTTTACATAAGTATCATGAAATAAGAGGAAAACAACTTTAGAACCAAATATTTCAAATATAATAACAATTTAAATCAACAAGCATCTCTTTTATATAAACCTCTTTTTTTCTTTTAAATAACTGAACCAAAAAGAAAATTCATACCCTGCACCAAAAAGCAAAGTGCCAAGCACCAACTTAGGTAATTGCGTTCTTGTGGAATCGATTAGCCATTGGATAAATGAAGTCGCGGTAAACTCGGCATCATCCTCCGGAGAAGAAAAAAATGATGCTGAAAAGAAACGGGAGGATTTTTTCAATAATGTTTTAGGTGAATTTAATGGTGAGCTATCTTTGGTCAAATCCTTCTGTGTTTCTGGCTTTTTTGTATGTTTTGTTTTTTCTGCATCAATTTCAGTCTCTTTTAATGGCATTCCATTCTCTTGATCACTATCATCAGATAATCGCGACTCTTCAAACATTTGGCTATCTGGAACATCTTCAATGATCAAAGAACTCTCAATTCCCTTATCTTCAACAATTACCTCAGCTGCATTTTCTTGAATGCCCTTATCCTCGCTAATTGATTCATCGCTTATAACATCAGAATCATCCACAGGGGAAACGGAAGGCATTTTTTCAGCTTTCTGCAATGCGATTTCAGCATCATTAACACGCTTTGTAGCCTCGAGTTCAAAAGCAACAGCTTCCTCTGCTAAAAGCATTATATTTGCCACATCTTCCTCAGCTTTCAAAGCATCCATCTGTGCTTTATCTGCAAAATCTTTAAGTATATCCACTTCTCTTTGCAAAGCATCTTTCTTGTCCTGCAATTGAGTTAATGCTCCCTGACAATTTGCTAATGTCACATGACACTCCCTTATGTCTTCCTGAGCAATAAAGACAGCTTCCTCTAGTTCTCCGGTCGGCTTCACCTTTTCTTCTTCACTTTCTTTTGCAACTTCTAATGAATCGAGAGCCACTTTAAGTCTAGCTTCAGATAAAGAAAGAGCCATTGTTGCTCTCTGAATGGCTTCTTTAGCAGCAATCTCTTCACTCTCAATCTTCTCAATAGAAAGCAAAACAGAATCGACATTATCTCTAGCAACTGAAGCTTCATCTTTTAGTGCTATAGCTGATTCAGATATTCTTTGAGCTTTCTCTTCAAACATGGTGCTGTTAAGTTGGGCAATTTCTAATTCCTTAAGTGCCTTTTGCAGCAATTCTTTCAATTCATCTACACTTGGATTCTCTAACTCGTCTTCTTCGTTCTCATTATTTGAATTGTTCATCTTTTCAGGACAAAAATCGGTTTCCCCTGATGAATGATCTTCACTAATACTCTTTACAAACTCAACATCTTTTTCAATTCCATCTATATATGCAATTGAATCATTTCCCTGACAAGTTACTTTTACTCCTCTTGATGACTTAAGTAAACAAATGGTGCATTTTGGTTTCTTATAACTCCACAAACAACTTTCCAATTCACAACCAAACAATTTACTAGAACTAGCAACACTACAACTAGATGCAATCAGTTTCTTCAACTTCTTCCTAGGTCTGACTTTTAAAACAACTCGTGTATTGCTAAATGATTTATAATCAAACCTTGAGCGCACAGTCAGCTGTTTCAGTGCTCTGCTACTAGTAACTTCACCACCATGACTCTGGAAACGTATGTCCATTTCTGCCTCGCTTATCACCGTCTCAACTGATATATTGAGGTAAAACAGTTCTCATACAGGTGCCATGAATATCTGTTGAAGCAAAAAGTATTCATACAAACATGAGAAGAAATGAACTTGATCAACCAATACGTTATTGAAATCAAATGGCTACAAGTGGACAAGTGGTAGTCAAGTACAATAACAGAATTTCCATTCATACTACTACTAAACATACAAAAACAAATGACACGACATACTACATATTAATGATGTGACTGCTACATATGGCTCTGCATACATGGCGAACGAATCAAGCTTCATCCATGGCGTACGAATCAAGCTTCATCCATCGAATGCCTAATCTTATTATTGCCCTTTAATATCACTTAATCAAGGTTAAGTTATGTTGCTTGAAGTAGACAAACACATACACACACACATGCTGTAGTGATGTAAGCATATATATGGAATGTGTTGTAGTAAACTTGAATCCAGGGTTTAATATGTGGAACTGGATTGCTACACGAGAATCGAGACGGGTGCAGGTGGACGTACCTAGAACCCAAAATGCTTGAAAGAGATTTGACTTTGATGTATTGTTGAATCGTACCTCAAAGCCTATGCCAAACAACGCATAGATCTACATATAAAATATCCAGAGTCTACTTTCTAATAGGCAAAGGCAGACGAAAGAAACATCACAAGCATGAATTACTAGGCTTCCATCATACATTCTTGAATTGTTCAAATTGAAAATCGAAGTGAAGTCGGTGTGTGGTGATTAAGTGAGGAAGAACATAAGCATGAATTTGAGGGGTGTACGAGTGACATGTGCATTAGTGTGTGCAAAGCAGATGAAGCGGAGACTTACCGATGATTTGGAAGTTGAGATCAATGGCGGATGTTTCCAGGAAATTAGGTTACGAATGAAAAAGAAAACACCATGACGTCAGGACCAGGGGGAGTCAGGAGAGCATGTCTAAAAATAAATTTTTAAAATTTAAGAGAGAATATACTAAAATATGCTCCATATAATAATAATTATAATAAACTAGGTTTTAGCGTCGCGCGTTTCCGCAGCTATGCGAGTTTTAACGTAACCCTAAACCAAAATTAAAATAAAAATGAATGTTCGAAACCATAAAATCAGCAAAATACACGAAGTAAAACCCACCAAAACCCTAAATCCATAACACATCAGAACAAGCAGAACCCAAAAACTTAATCAAAACGCAACACCATACACAAAACAAACGAAAATCAAAGTCGCAAGAAGACGATACAATCCAAAATAGAAAACCGATAAAAACCAAAGCCCCAAAAAAAGCAAACAAAAGGAAAACCCAAACCTTAATAGCGAGAATCGTCAGGGTATTAATAAGAGAAGAAAAAAAGCAGGAACCGGGAGAAAGACAACGCCAACGAATTCACGAACCCTATAAACAATTATAATCAAAACATACATCAAAGACACGTGTCCACACCATAAACCCCAAAAAAAGTACTCCATCCCCAAACCTCGAACCCACACCCAAAACAAACTATATAAAAAAACACCATCAACCAAACATATTAATAGAAATAGATGATATCATATCATTTTCTTTAAAACTAGAACACCCTATTAAATTTAAGTAAAATAATTTGATGTGACCTCTCCTTCGTCTTCCTCCGATCCATGGTGATTTCTATCACTAATATTTAGGTTAATTTTAGCGACTCAACCTCATCCATAATGTAAATCTTTTCAAGGTTTATACTGATAAAATAAATTTCTACATCCACCTCTAAGTATTCTTATAAAACATTTATTCAAAGAATTCACGTCCTGCAATTTATGGTTTGACTTGAACTCCAGAATGTTTACAAGCAAGCATGAAGTTTTAGTTTTAGATTTTATATTTATGATTATACGTGGTCCATAGCGAAATCATGACAAAGAACAACATACACCAGTTCTATAGCCGAACTATATTATTTTTCAGCAACTCAAATAAATAACCTCAAGATTTGTGATAAAATGTCTATACTTCATATTTTTCAGATTGATTAGCTTATTCTGTGATCGTTGGTTTGCTTTCAACTTTAATTTCATGCTCGGGTAGCTTCTCAACTTGTTCTTCATATTGATCTGCTTCTTTTGTAGTCATAGGTTTACTTTCAACTTCTGTTTCTTGTTTGCTTTACTGTGTTTTTTTTGCGGTCTGCAACCCAAAGAATATGAAAAAATGTTCCCTTTTCCATGAATAGTTGAGCAAAATGGTGTTTACAATAAAGGACGCCGTTGAGAGCGGCATATGATAAGTGGGTTAGAGGACACCCTCCGTGAACACACCTAAAACATTGTTTGTGGTATGATTCACCTTCCATTGTCATCTGGTTTTCGAACAAAATTACTCGTTAGTTCCACGCTTTAGATTTTCATGACAAGTGTCTATGTATTCATTATTAATTATCGTGGGATTATTTCAAAGTAATGATGTCTGATTACATCTTAAAAAAAGGTTACTTGTACAACAAGAGTTTTATGTTGATCAAGTTATATTAACCTATGTGTTACTAGTAGTGGAGTGATAAAAAACGTACGAACCTTGTCAATAAAATAAATAGTTTTGTCGCAAAGTCGGCATTTGTCTTGGGTTCCCGAAAAGAAAGTTGAGAATTTGTTCGGTAATCGTGCCTGCATTATGCTTCTCAGTAAATAAATAAATAAATAAAAAACATTTTGTTTTGAAGAACAAGATACATTGTTATGAGAAATAAATGCACCATTGAATTGTCCCTATTTTGCTTTGCTGCAAGAGTAATAGTCACAAAAAAACGTTTTAGCGACCAAAATTTTCTTATTGATTTGAGTTATAAAAAAGAAGTACTAAAGTATCAATAATAATCATCTCACATGTACGAAAATTCTTGTTGAAATTTCCAGTTTCTTTGTAAAGTTGTTCAAAATGAGGCATGCAATACAGTACTCCATCTATGGAGGAGTAGTTGCTCATCTTCAAGAATCAATACAAACAACGAAGACAACCAACAACTAAATTAGCATGTATCCAAAAAATATAATCACATAGGACTTAATCTACATATATTTTATAAAATATTCCAACCTATAAGATATATATTTTACATTCATTTCACTTACTCCATCAATAGCAATTTACTATTAGTAGAAAATTTAGAATGAGAATAAAGAAAATAAGACAAAGAGAAGAAACAAACCACAAGAGTGCCTTTACAATGCGTGCATTTGAAACATTTTTTTGTGATAAATGACATTGTCAACCGTCAATAAATCAACAAAATGAACGATCTTATCGCAAGCATTGCATTTGTCGATTGTTCCGCCAAACCCCATTTTTTATCCTTTCTGTATGTGGTTTTTAATGGAAAAATAATTAATAAAGAAAGGAATCCAACGAAGTTTGGCAAAAACGATTGAACAATCAAGTATCAAAGAAAATGAATATTTACAACTCAATTATTTTCCACGATGATTCTATTAGGATTTGAGTTCGAGATAAATTTATACACAAAAAAAAAAGTTAGAAACGTGGTTGGAGATCCTAATAAATTTGAGATAAAAAATGAATTGTAGTCCACTCTTGACGCATAACCATATGTTACCTTTTGTAAAAAAGTTGTACAACTAATTTTATTTTTGAAAAAAAGCTATGTTTTCAAAATTTTGTATATTACATGCCATTTGAAAGTAACAATCTGTCAAAACATGACATGCAAAAATGAAAACTACATGTTTTATAAAAGTCATTTTAAGTTTCTCGTGACAAGTGACAGCCTATAACATAAAATAATTGCTTCAAAGAGTGTAAAAAACATAACTATAATGCAATAATGATTATTTAAAAATCTAACTAGGATGATACAACCTCGCACACTACGCAAGTGTTTTAAATCAACAAAAAAAAATACTTTACACGATTTCGTATAAGTTAATTTCTAAGAACCGTACTTTCAACCCTTGGCTCAGATCCACATAAATCAACAATCAATTGCAATCAATATACTTTGAGGCAACATCAATTAAACAATGGATGGTTTGATTCTCCATAAAGAAGAGAGAATAAAATACCATTTAACGCATCTCACAATTTTCATAAATTTATTATTTATAAATTATAACTAGTAGTCGGATAGGTAAAATAAATAAATAAATAAATAAATAAATAAATAAATAAATAAATAAATAAATAAATAAATAAAGGGAACTAAAAATAATAAGCAGCTAATAGTTTCAAAGTTTAAAACAGAGTTTCTAACTTTGGTATTCAAATTTAAAATACATAAGTAAATTTTTAATCCCCGGTATAGCTACAAGTATCATATTGTACAATAATAATAATAATAATAATATTTCATAGGCTGCAGAAGATATAATATCATCTGCACAAGAATAACCCCACTTATTAAGCCTTACTTTTCATGAACAAGGGGACTGTAAACAGGATACCACATGTTGGATGTTACATACTCCACGGTCTCCTCCTGTACGTATCACAACATCAAATACCCACTAAATATTTACTATCATAATCATAAACGCCAGATTGCACTGAATTAGCAACCAGCACTTCTTTATAACAAAAATATATGTAAATCGCCTGAAAGATAAACTGAACTGCCCAAATTGTATCAGTTTCAATCATACCTTTGACATGTGTGCAAGCTCTTTGGGTCCCACCTCACAATGTCCTTCAGCCAATTCCTCAGCAACAGCCGCCCTTACCACCGCTGCTCCTACTTCAGCAGTAATATGTCGAATACTGCACGTATAAATCAAGACGCTCAAGAAAATTGTTGGACTATTTGTTAAATATCTTAAATAGCCTTCAAAGAAGACAAAAATACACGCATCTTCTGTAACCCAAATCATTATATCTATTATAACTTGGCTAGTGGCACACTTGCAAACTTGAAAGTTAAACCGATACCTGTCAATAGATGGGTATAATCTGCCCATCTGAATTTCTTCTTCTGTCATGTAAGAAGCAAGACTGCACACAGAAATTAAAAATCAGCTGGCATCATCTTTAATCCATTTCCCAGCAAATTTTTCCTTTTAAAAAGTAAACTATAAACTTGAAAAGCATGATGGAAATCAATCAACTTCTATAGATTCAGTTCATGACTCCTACCATTCAGAAGCTGCTTGCAACATTCCATCAGATATGATACGGGCACCAGAGAGTAGAGATCCCAAACCAATCCTGGATTAGTAAAATACATATATTACAAGTTAACAACAATAAACACAAGATGTAATTTCTACGACACCATTTTCAAACAAGCACTGACCCAGGGAAGAGGTACATGTTATTCGCTTGATTCACATGACCTACTTTCCCATTCCCTGCACATGTAAATAAACATTTTACATAGGTTTAGTTCTGAGGGAAAATAAATAATTTAGAGTGAACTGAATTGATAGCCAAAGATACGTAATTGTAAAGACATAGTACCAAGATCAACATTTTCAAAAGGGCTCCCGCTTCCAAAAACAATGTTTTCACCAGCATGCTTGAAAGCATCAGCCGCAGTGCATTCAGCTGTTACACGATTTATAGGTGACTAATTAAAAGATATTAAAAAGAAAGGTAAAAACTTGTGTCTTCTTTATGAGGATGCATCTAAGGGATTTATAAAATGACAAACCATTTAATGTGGGATTTGACATGGCAAAGATGGCAGGTTTAGGGGAATCAGAGTTTCGCATGGCTTTAAGTACCTGTGTATACAAGTAAAGCATGAGACTGATGAATGAAAGTAACAAAGCAAACTTAGAAGCCTTTTAAGTACTTCATGGATTCATGAGTTCAAGATCTGATTGAGTGTCTATCAATATTATATTAGCAGTTAGCTCATGCACAATTATATTTATAATAGGCTACACTTAGGACTGCACAAAAGTGAAAAGAAAGCGCGTACATGCTCATTGAAAACACCTCCAACTCCAGATAAACCAAGAAGAACATGAGGCTTGACCTTTTTTACCTACAAAGCATCAGAAACCGACATCCCCAAATGCATTATATAGCAAAAACTTGAAACGTTGTTGAAATTTCTCGTTCGGGCTAATAGAAAAGAGATGTACCACTTCAAGGAGATCAGACCCCTCATGGAGTCCTAAGCTTTTAACCTCTTCGATAGGCTTGGCAAATGGTGCAGCTGCTGAGTCAATACCAACCCTTTCTGTTGTAATCAATCCCTAAATCCAAAAATTAAACTTCTCATAAATGAAGAAATACATTGTATATTGGTGAGCAACTGTATGTCTCTATTTTCTTTCACTAGTTTGTAAATTTTCGTTCACAATAGTGATTAGCTGGCAAAAATACATTTTTATCAAGTAGGAAAAACTGAGGATTTGCTTTTGTTCCTGCCATTCTTGCAACAGCCTGATAGGCCATGTTTAGAACACCAAGCCCTGCACTGAAAACCGTATAGCAAGTAGCAAAGTAAGTTTTCTCAGTGACACCCCCGAACACCACTATATATATATATATAGCATTATATTGAGAACCACAAATATGTAAGAAACTACTAAGAACCGCATAAGCAATGCACATAACACCTCAACAAAAACAGTAATACTAAAAGATGACGGTGTGATTATATCTATTCATTGATTTATTTAATTTTATTAACTCTCTCCTCAATATTTTTAGAAAAACTATAAAATGTTCATATATGCAATACAATGTAGGTGCATATAAGCACATTATCAAAAGACTATAGATATCGTATTTTTTAAAAATTTATCTTAAAAGTAGTATAATTACAAGCATTTTGATATATTTATATAATAAATAACACAAGAGTTAAAGTGGTTCATTATAGATTTATGATTCTCAATTGAATTTCCCTCTATATATATATATATATATATATATATATATATATCTTCCTCATTACCTTCCAGCTCCAACTACAACAATTTTTTGGTTTGCAAAATCTGATAATGGTCGCCCTTGTGCTCTAACAGTTCCAAGTAATCCAGCTAATGCAACACCAGCAGTTCCCTACAAAGAACATAGACATGTATGTGGGCCCTACCTGAAACCAACGGAATCTTACTGATTCTTTGGATGTTTCTAATCAAATAATAGATTCCGACCTGTATGTCATCATTGAACATGCAGATCTTCTTACGGTATCTTTCAAGAGTTTCAAAAGCCCATTTGAATTGAAAGTCTTCAAACTGATTTTACATGGCCAATCAAAGAAGTTTGAACATGGATTTGCAAAATAATATAAACCACCAAACATATGAAAAGAAATAAACCTGGACCACAGCTTTTGGCCAACGTGCATGAAGAGCTTCCAGTAATTCATCCACTACTGATATATATTCTTCTCCTTCTAATCTAGGTTGCCTTAGTCCTATATCTGTCAAAGTAAATTTAGGAGTTATATTGGAGTATTTCCTCAAGATATGATGATTTCAGTTAATAAAAGACAAGTACTAACATTATTTACTTACAAAGAGGATTTTCTAGTAGCTGCTGGTTGTTAGTTCCAACATCAAGCATAATAGGAAGGACCTGTAGTGTACACAAAGGTGTGAGGACATGAAAAATAAAAAGAAATAGTGTCAACAGGTATTATTATGGCACATGATTAAGAAAAAGTTTTGAGATAGCATACTTTCTGAGGATTAATTCCAGCAGCAGCAACATACATATCAAGTTTCCCAATAGGTATTGCCATTCCTTGAACTCCAAGATCACCTAGACCAAGAATACGGCTGCCATCTGTAAGAACTATCATGTCTACCTGGAATTTAAAATAATTTGTTAAGACATTGAATTGAATTGAATTGAATTGATATGAATTGAATTGATATGAATTGAATTGAATTGAATTTCATGGGAATTGTGGTGAAACCTGCTTAGCTGGCCAGTTGTAAATCATGGACATCATCTCCCCCTTATCTTTTGCACTGAAATACATTCCACGTGGACGTCTAAACAATCCCGAGTAGTTTTGACATACCAAACCGACTGTTGGTGTGTATATTATGGGAGCAAAGTTTTTAATGTTATGAATAAGCACCTGTAATTAAGGGGAAGAGAGGGTGAGAGTTATTATGATGTGGCCTGTGGGTTGGTTGATGAAGTAAGGTATAGTTATAGTTACTCGGTAATACAAAGTCTCGTTCCTGTCATGTAGTCTATTTAAGATTCTCCATTTAGCCAAAGAGACAACAGAGAGAGGTTGGCCTAGTGTATTATGCTCCAATGAGCGAAATGATTCCACTAATTAAGGCCAAGAGAAAGAATATTAGAAGATATGATTACAGGGAGCGTTTGATGATATTATAGTAAAGTAAAGTGAAGAATCGATTAGATATGTAATATGTTAGGAGGGAGAAGTGAGAAGGGAAGAAACTGACTAAAACGGTCATACTGCTGCTCAAAGGAAATGACACGAGGAGGGAGGAGGCCGCGAAGTCCAAGTCGATCTCTTTCGGTCAAGGGGAAGCCAGTATCCTGAATTAATAAGAAAAGGAGATGAAATTGAAAGTGTAGTTAGTGGTGGAGGTAGGGATGGAAATGGAAGCAATTAGACCTTGTTGAACCATGGATCATGAAGAATATCAGCTCCTCGCTTGTGAACAATACAAGGAGGGGGAATCGGAGTGGTGGAGCCGCAGATAGAAGACAGCCTCCTCCGGACAGATCCAAACACGCTCCTGCTTCTACTCCTCCACATACTCGATCGATCGATCGATCAATCAATCCAAACACGCTCCTGCTTCTACCTGTAATGTAATGTAATACTGTAATGAAGTAGATACAGACAGACAGACAGACAGACGGCAATCTGTATGTATGTATGTATGTATGTATGTATGTATGTATGTATGTATGTATGTATGTATGTATGTATTGGTAGAATCGTCGTCACCAGAGTTGAATTGAAAGTTGAAACTGTTGAAGCGATCGATGACCGAGATTTACGGGCAGGGGAATAAGAGGACGGACGGGTAGATAGATAGATGCCCCACCTCTCTCTACTCTCTAGTCTCTATCGTTGATTAATTGACAAGGGCTATTTCGGTATTCTTCATCTTCGCCACATATGATATGATATGATATTACAAGTCAACTTTCGCTTTCTTTGTTGAATCCATGGCAATTGGTAAGGAAGTTGACGGATAAAATCTAATCTAATTTTTTAACAGATTCAAATATATTTCACATTTAATAAACTATATCATATAAAATTGGACTTTCATTATATATATTAACTCGTGTATTACACGGGTTAATAAGTAAAATATTAAATAAAATAAAATTATATTAAATTATAAAATTATATTATAAGGTAAGATCCAATTGAAATTATATATAAGGATTATAAGTGATAAACAATGATGTTAACTTTTTAATTTTTTTTTGTATTTTCAAATAATAAATTAAACATATTTTTTTCATACAAACTGTTTTAAACATTATTATTTTAAAAAATTTCTCACTTAAGCTTCTGATTTTAATTATTTTTTATATTTAAAGTTTTTACTTTATAAAACCACAAATTTTAAAATATTTCGTATTAAAATGTTTGATGTTTTTAAAAGCTCAATAAAGCTCTAACCGTTCAAAAGAAAAATAGCTTATAAAAACATGGACTTTCACAGCAAAAGTAGTATTCCATCATCTATTTATCATACATAATCTTATATGCAAGTGTCATAGAGTATTCTTATTATTAATTTTTATGATTTCATAACAATTGTTAAATTTCATTTTTTAAGTTTAACTCACAATGTGGTTTTTGTGTAGTGCTTTGTTTTGTTTTCCTACATAGGGCTGATGTGGGTTCAAACCTCGTCGGTCACATTCATCATTTGTTTTACTTTACATTCTTTCTTATATTTTTTCATTTAAATTATTATTTTTTCTAATAGTTATTTTATTTAGATTTACCTTCTTACTATCAGGTCGAACGCGAGTAATAAAGTTCGTATATGAGTCCTCAATGTCCTTAACCAGGTTAATGTAATCATAAGGCTTCGCCGCAACACGTGGGTTTTTCGTTAATTTACTTTTTAAAACTATTATGTCAGCAATGTGCGATGCATAATATTGTTTTCAATATGTTTCCTTTACGTACTTAAGCGCATTAATATTCTTGCTGGAGCACGTGTAACGCAATTTACAAACACGCAACAGCGTGCGGACAATATTGCTCCTTTTTCTAAATAATAAAGATATTTGAAGTTAATTATAGGATTTAGTTTCCTTTCCATAAGGTACCTTATGTTTAGAAATCAAATCAAAACAACTTTTTATTTTTATTAAATCTTGAAACCAATTTGATTTCTAAGTTTACACTTTTAAAATAGGAATGCCTGGATGTATATTCGGTTCGTAGTCTAATTTACATTCAAATTTAACACCATCAGTCATTACGGGTGGGTCGTAACAATCAGTACGAGCCTTAAAAAACCTTGAATTGACTAAATACTTTACACAAAAATACAGGCTTTATTGGAAAACACAACCCATATTTAAATTCTCTAGATAACATGTCTCGGTGTATTTATAATAAGCCTCTAAATCAAACTCCGTTTATTAGTTTTTTATTCGGTTATTTTTTTACTTTTCAATTTTGGCTTTGATTCAAACTTGATGACGGTCCAAGTTTATGATAACAATATCCATAGGCCTTTAAACGAAGGAAACGGTCAATGAATCGTTCGATGAAAAGTTTTCATGTTTGTTTATTTAATAAATAAACAAACATAAATAGCATATATTCTTCATTCAGTTAAACAAACAGTCCTCAGGGGACATCATGGTGGTAAGGTGTCACTTTTATATTTAAGAGGTCGATAATTTAAATCATGTAATATGTAAGTATAACCGCTTAATAGAATTATATTATGAGTTGTTCTTAAAATTTTAGTAAAAATGAACGAACATAAACATATTTCTCTTTTGTTCATTTATATTTGTGATGTTCACTTATTTAAAATTTGTTTACATTCGTTTATAGATTTGAGTCCATTCCCTTATATAATCATTTAAGCATTCAAGATCCTTATAGTTTAGTCTAGTTTTATAAAAACAATATATTACATATTACAATTTAATGAGGTGATAAGTTGGGTCTAGTGGTAAGAGGATCTTGGTTGTGGATTTAAACCTGATACAAGGCGAAGTTCATCTAGAGAGATTCTAGACATTGTTTTTAAAAAGAAAAAAACATATTACCATGTAGTCTAGTTTTATTAACCTTTTAGGGACGACACATTGACTTTTCGTTTTTGTTAGTAACTAGTGTTCGTTCAAATATGTTTAGGTATGCTTTAACAATATGTTTTTATGTTAGATTCGTCATATTTTCAATTAAGGAAAATTAGATATTACTGTTAAATTGGTTAGCCAGACAGGTATGAAAAAATTCATCAACATTCCACCAACAATCATATCTAGAGATCGATTGAATGGTTCAACATTTTCAATACTCCAAAAACCATAATAAAAGAAAATTGAACTATAGTTTATATGAAAAGAGACCAAGTGAATAGCATAAACATGCTTAAAGTTGCAAGAAGAAAAAAAAAATCACATACCCATGACCCATTATTCCGATTCATATATAACAACCACGACTTCAGTTGATGGTGTCAATAGTCAACTTCACACCATCTTCAAATGAAGTAGGTTTAAAATCTAGTGTTTGAGTCAACTTACTTATATCCATGGATATGTCAGCCGGTGACTTCACTCCACGATCAATCTAAAAGTGAAAACCATAAGTTGAAACATCAAGGAAAACTAGCTAGAGAGTGCTTATTAAGTAGGTTAGGTTTAAGTTAAACTAGCTAACCGATGACGCTGAGACTGGTTTAATCAATGATGTGTTGTAACCTCTAACACGAGCCACTGTCTCAGCCATTTGAGCACGAGATACCCTATTTGGTCCACCGACATTCAGAACCAATTGAGTTTTCTTGCCATCTGACCATTCACCAAAAAGAAACAATGGCAGCTGATATTGAATAAGTTTGACATTTAATGTTTTAAATAGATATATGATATGATGAGTAAACCTGAAATCCATCTGTGGATTAAAATTTGTATGATATTTACAACATCCTTGACATAAACAGGAGAGCGAAATTCATCGTGGAAAAACTGAGCTTGCTGTCCTTTAGCAAGAACACCATCCATCCACTGGGCGCATTTAGATACAAGTAAATGAAAGGGAGTTATAAACAATATATATATAGTTATATTATAACTAAGGCAGGTATTTAAGGAAGGTAATGTCGTTGTTGTACCTGAATAGGAAGTGATTTAGAGACGGGTGAGATAGTTTGTGGGCCGAAAATAATGCTGCTTCTTAAAATGACAAAGTTTGAGCAGTTTTGGGAAATGTATTCTTCTGCTGCGACTTTTGACTTGCCGTATACATTAACAGGGAGAGTTTGATCTTCCTCTTTGTAGAAAGATTTAGTTCCTTGATAAACTGGTAAAAGAATTGAAATTAAATAATTAGAATGTAGAAAGAGGCAGATCGAGGAGGTGGTACCTGAAACAAAGCACCAGGATATTACTTACTCAACAACTAACTTTTGAGGGAAATTTTATTAAAGTGAATTAACTCTTTGATACAACTGCTCCAGAGGTATTATACAAAACAAAATTACAACTTTAACCCTCTAATTCATGGAATTACATTTCAAATACTCTAACATACTCCCCCCTAATTCCAAGAATCATCATTAGCTTCTCCACGCCAAGCATATACCGCATTTCAGCAAACCTCACCCTCGGCAATGCCTTAGTCAAAACATCTGCTCTTTGCAAATTTCCACTAACAAATTCAACACGAATTTGTCCCCTTTCTATACACTCTCTAATAAAATGATACCGAGTGTTAATGTGTTTACTACGACCATGAAAAACAGGATTTTTCATCAATTGAATTGCCGACTTGTTATCCACAAAAAGTGTAACCACACCTACACTTTCTCGAGTTATCTCCTCAAGAACTCCTTGCAACCACAAAGCTTGACAAGCTGCTGAAGTAGCAGCCATAAACTCAGCTTCGCATGAAGACAAAGCAACAGTTGCTTGCTTTTGTGAATGCCACGAAACAACCAAACCATTAAAGAAGAATACATTCCCAGACATACTTCGACCATCATCGCTATCCGTCAAGTGATTACTATCACTATACCCAATCAAACTTCCTCCTTCAACCTTCTTGTATTTTAAACCATAGCACACAGTTCCTTTTATGTATCTGGCCAAATGTTTCACAGCCTTTAAATGTGCCACTCTTGGACAATGCATAAATCTACTCACATAACCCACAGCAAAACATATATCCGGCCTGGTTTGGGTCAAGTACCTTAGCGAACCAACTAACCTTCTATACTCAGTTGGATCAACTTCTATGCCACCTTCATCTTTAAACAATTTCAGGCAAGGCTCCATAGGAACTTTCGTCTCATTACAATCTTCCAATCCTGCCATCTTAATCACCTTCTTTGCATATGCCATTTGCCTTATAGAGATACTATCTTGTGTTTGAGCAACCTCAATACCCAGGTAATAACACAGCACTCCCAAATCCGTCATTTCAAACCTGGACTGCATTTGTTGCTTGAACTCATTCACTTTATGTTCATCACTACCAGTCACAAGTAAATCATCCACATAAACTCCTAGAATCAATGTAGATCCTGACTTAACTCTCACATACACTGCTTGTTCATGTTGACATCTCTTAAAATCCAAACTTTTTAGCACTTCATCTAACCGTGTATTCCATGCTCGCCGAGCCTGTCTCAAACCATAAAGAGCCTTAATCAACTTGTAAACCTTATGTTCAGACCCTTTCCTTTCATAACCTTCAGGCTGTTTTACATAGACATTTTCTTTAAGTTCACCATGTAAAAATGTTGCTTTTACATCAAGGTGAAAAACTTTCCAACCCAACTTCGCGGCCAATGCTAGAATCAATCTAATAGTCTCAATTCGCGCCACTGGAGCAAAAGCATCTTCAAAGTCAATCCCTGGTTGTTGTACATAAACCTTCGCAAAACCTGGCTTTATACTCAGTAACTGCTCCTGTTGCATCTCTTTTTATCTTATAAAGCCACTTTAAACCAATTGGACTACACCTTAAAGGAGCCTCAGTTAAAACCCATGTCTTGTTTCTCTCTATCGCCTGTATCTCTTCATTCATTGCTTGTCGCCACACTTTCTCCTTTACAGCTTCTTGGAAACATGTTGGCTCCTCATCTTGTGCCAACAACAATTCCACATCAGCTATCTCTTGCTGTCGAGTATTACCATACTGTACTCTCCCTTCTAACACAAAGTCACCCAACTTCTTTGGCATCTGTGACTTTC
>BJCM01084224.1:0-15352 GCA_018326385.1 Flaveria bidentis
AAAACTATGGAAATCTCACTAACTTTCAAAGTTGACCTTTTATTTTCAACATGTTTCAGGTTTGATACTTGAGGATCTCTTCGTGTTCATATAAGACTTGGACTTAGTTAATTGAAAGTCTTACGTTGTTGTGTATATCTTGTTTGTGTTGTATCTATTTAATTGTCTTGTAATGTTCAATAAAAATGATATTTAATATTATTACAACTTATTTAGTTCCATGTGCTATGAACAATCGTTTCACATTCGTCCGTCTCGATGATTCCGCCGTAGGTCGGGGTGTGACATAGTCTTTTTCAACACCCTCATTATCCAATTATAACAAATTAATATATTAATATTAAATCAAAATTAAAAACATATGAAACGACTAGTGAAACCGTCCACTTCGATTTAAAAGTTTCGATTAACTTTAACTTATGTTGTTCTGTGCGATATCAATTGAAGTGTAGAAACAACAAAAGTTGATCCAATAGGTTTTTACAGTTTTGGTGGTTGGCGACCATACCAATATCGAACCAGTACCGTAGTGACAAATACCTACACCGAAAATAGGTAAAAGAGCAAACCGAATACCGTACTGATTTTTTCGGTTCAATACCGATCGGGATCGATACCATTGAAAATACCAAAAATGTCAAAACCGAAGGTAGCGGATAAAAATACCTAATAATAATAAGTACCAATACCGGTATTCAATAAAATTTGCTCATTCCTAATGTAGTCCCAACTAGAAACTGATACCGATTAATATTACTGTGAAAGGGATAAAACAAAAGAGTTGATTACTATATAATATTAAAATCGAAACACCGTTTGTGTGTGTGTGTTTCTTGTGAATCGAGTTACCAATTGAGGCAGTGCGAAACCTTGAAGAAACCATGACATCTCGCGACAAGAAGCCGGTGAAACCCTCAACGAGTCGACCCGGTGGTATTCGGACCCTATCCGATTTGAATCGCCCATCTGCCAATGATTCCGACAGCGACTCCGATGGCCCTCAGGAGTACTATACCGGCGGCGAAAAAAGGTTCACACTCACAAGCCCTAGATATACATATATATTACTCATCACTTATCATCCTATCTCAAACTTCCAATTACTTCCTTTTTGCTCTTTCTCATCGTATTTATCGTTAATCTCATGTTTTGTGGCTCTATAAGTTGAGGGAATTGTAGAAAGATCGTGGATACTGTAGAAAGACTGTAGCTTTGGTTTCTTTTACAACATGAGAAGTTGTTTTTTTCTTTTATAGAAATTAAATACCTTTTGTGTTATATATGGAGGCTTTTGTTATATGGGAACTACAGGCCACTGTGGAGAGAATTGAGTGTTGTGAGTAGATGCTGAGCTGTGTTGTTTAAACCATTAGGGCTTTGGAACCCGAGAGCTTGTGGACTTGTGGAATGACTACTTGTTTGGATGTATGAATGTGTATTTTGATGTTGCAACTTAGTGAACTGAAATCAGATAATTAGTTGATTACTTGATTAGAGAGAGG
The DNA here is from genome assembly GCA_018326385.1 of Flaveria bidentis. Classification (NCBI taxonomy): domain Eukaryota; kingdom Viridiplantae; phylum Streptophyta; class Magnoliopsida; order Asterales; family Asteraceae; genus Flaveria; species Flaveria bidentis. The sequence goes on from BJCM01084224.1 coordinate 1,503, forward strand.
GGAGATGGGTTATTTATAACTTTATCTTAATGCAATATTCTTTCTACATATTTGTATCTGATTGTGTTAATTCTAAATAATCAAAATATTTATACTCACTCTTATCCAAGGATTGGAAACAATATTATAGCTTTAAGCCTTCAAGTCACAACGATCAACTTGAACACACATCCAAACACCCCATAAATGTGGCTTTATTTTAGAGTACCACTGGCTTTGACTTTCTCCTAATGATGTGTAGATTGCAGTTCCATGCACCTGAGCTTTGATGTGTTTTTCTTTATTCGAATTGAACCTGGGTAATTTGTTGGACTTGTGTATGACATGCTAGGACTTGTGGTTTTTTTTACTATATTCGTAAAAGGTTTGTTGCCGTCAAAAGTTTTGTTTTTTTTCCTTAACAAATTTACAGAAGTTATACTATAAGGTAGAAAAGTAGAAAACTGTTTGCTTAGTTAAGATTCAATAATCAAAAGTTTCACCAGTGTGGAGTCTGAAGAATGTATATCCAACAACCTTGATGGCATGAGCGGCAGACTGATTTATGGATAACTTATGAAATAATGGATCAAGCTTAAAGTTGCTTGCAGATTTGCTTGTAAAAGTTGTTGCTTGATAATTAGAAAAATGATTTTGTCTTTTGTTTGATAAACTAGGTTTCTGATGGAGCTGTATAGTTAAATATCCCATAAAATTGTGTTTTTTAGTTTGCTAACATAGTTTAGTTTCAATATCAAGTCATGCAAGAGCATTTGTATGTCATAGACTACCACCAGCTTTGATTTTGTGAAAAGTTGGATGCTGGTTTTTTAGTATTCTATGCCGGATAAAGCTTTAGATGTGGATACCTCACTACAAATATATCAAAGATTGGTATACACATTAACTATATATGTATTACCACAATGCATGCTGTTATGTTAATTGGCCAAGATATACACAAATGTAAAAGGTGGTCGTTTTGGTGTAGATTTAGGAGCTTGTTATAGCGGAATGGCGTGTACGCTCACTCATCTATAAAGTTTGTGTGAGAGATAGATAGAGGATTTTTTTGTTTTAAAGCTTCAAGTGCATTTTTTATGCTTTAGGTGCATTTATTTTTACAAAACACATGGATTTTGACTGTCAAGTAAAGAGTTTCTTTTTATCATTAGTTTGATAGGAAATTTCAAAATTAGTGCTTTATCAATTTTTGATATCCACTTCCTTATTCCCTAAGAAGGATAAATACACCTCTGTTCTTTAATTAAGTTTCTTTGCCACATGATGGCCTTCATCATTGATCAAAATCCATTGCAAATGGATTTTCTCATGCATATGTCAGTTGTTTTAGAGTCCTTTTTTTTCTTATTCTGATTACCTAGGTAGCTGCCTCAGCACATTGCCTAATTGGTATCCAAAGATATAATACAAGAACAAGAATGAAAAACATTATTGGATATGCAACTGCCTCTTCCCAAGATGGTTAATACTTAATATTAAATAACTTATCATGATCATCAAATCTAGCCTGAACTATCATATGCTAATCTTCTATACATTGCTATGGAGCTATTTATTTGTAGATTACTATTGTTACCTACTTACCTGTATGTATAGTTGTATTCGTAGTGAATTGGTGATATGCTTGATTTAATTACCATTTAGGTAGTATGGTAACATTTTTTGGAGTAGAACTAATTATTTATCTTTAATAGAACTAATTATTTACCTTCTATAGAACAGCTTGTTAGTTATGGAAACACGTGTTACTATGCTAACTAATGCAAGTATCGAGTACTTTCTTCCTTAAAAACACCTTGGTCACAAGGTGAAGATCCATTTTTTCTTTCTAATACATTCAAGGGCCACGATTTTGTCTTTGTATTCACTCTCTTGTGGATCATAGTAAGATGCTAAAACAGGCTAAAACATGCGAGAACAGCTTCCAAAGACTTTTCATTTTCCATTCCAAATTATAGGCCTAAGTCTAGAGTCTAGACCATCAGCCTCTACAATGATAAATGGGTTTAAAGTCTTGTGTTCATTTCTCTCTTAATCCACTCCTTACTTGATTTTTTGGTGAGCCAAAAACCATTCTTCTTATGTTCTTTGTTGTATGAGTTGCATGGTTGTATGTATCTTCTTAAATGGTTGCACCTGTGTGTGAATGATTCAGTGGAAGACAGTGCTTCTCCTGTGCTTTTTGGTTATGTTATAATACTCTTAAATCTACACCAATTGTCCACAATGGAACTTGAACCCTCAATCACTTGGAAAGGACACCATTTTAACACCTTGATACCACTGCATGTCCTTTGGCTATGTTATAATACATAATACACTGTAACATATACGCAGGCGATGATGGTGCATGGTGTAGGAGTATTACTAACATTGTTTATAATGCTCTTGCAGTGGTATGCTTGTCCAAGATCCTACTAAGCGTAATGATGTGGATGAAATATTTAATCAAGCGAGGCAATTAGGCGGTGTTGAGGGACCCATAGAAAATGTTCGTCCTTCTTCAAGTTTTACAGGAACCGCAAGATCACTGACTGGGGAGCCAGTCCCTGCACCAGCTGCTCCTGAACAACCCCAGCATGTGGTCCACAACATTGTTTTCTGGAGAAATGGTTTTACTGTTAATGATGGGCCTTTGAGGAGGCTGGATGACCCTGAAAATGCACCTTTCCTTGAGGTTGGTAAATACAATGAATATACCAATTTTCTGAGTCAAAAGTGGCAGTTTTTACCCACTATATAGTTGCTATTGTGTCCTCATTGGGTGGGATGGTTAAAATTTAAAAACTTAGCAACAAATTGAACAAGCCAAATGGGTTGAAAGTTGATCAAAATTGTATTGAAAAGCTTAACAACCTCCATAGTTTTCTTTATTTTAAAAATATTTATATTTATAATTATATTTTTTTAGTATTTGCATGCATTAATTATTTATGAAATTCCAAGATTGCTTAAAAAGTGTTGATCCCAGCCTAAACAAGTTTTACCTGTATGAAGTGTTGATTCCAGCCTAACCAAGTTAGACCTGTATATATACTTGTACTCGTTTTGCCATGTCCAACCTGTAAAATTCTGGTTTTCAACATAATGTTAAGTTTTTGGGCAATCTTTATGCAGAGCATTAAAAAATCTGAGTGTCCAAGAGAGCTTGAGCCTGCAGATAGAAGATCCTCTGTTCACGTCAATCTGAGAAGGAGGGATGAAAATCATACTGTGAGTCTTTCTTTCTCTCGTGTTTTACTTATAAAATTTGTTTTCTTTGTTTTTGGTACAATTCAGTGTATATATTAATTCTTGCCTCTTATACTGTAGTACATCAGTACTACATGATTTAGTCTGCGTGCCTGAAATCAGCATTTTAGAGCTTCATGGTTTGTGTTCATCTTGTAGGAACCCGTGGTGGCAACAGTTGCATTTCAAGGTGTTGGAAGAACATTAGGCAGGAACACAGATGAAGCAGCACCAGGTGCTAATACTTCAAATGCTGACGCCAACTCCACTCCTCCTTCTGGCGGTGTTGTTGTGGACAACACATTACCTTCAACCTCTATCCAGCTACGGTTGGCTGACGGCAGTCGGATAATTGGCCACTTTAACCACCATCACACTGTTGCAGATATCCGAGCCTTCATTAATGCATCTAGACCAGATGGTGCAAGGGTTTATCAGCTGCAGACGGTTGGGTTCCCACCCAAGCTACTCACTGATCCAGACCAGACTATTGAGCAGGCTGGCGTTGCTAATTCGGTTGTTATCCAGAAAGTCTAAAGAGTAATTCCTAAAACTTAGGTAATGTGGTCGTTTGATTGGTCTTTTCTGAATTGCAAACCAGAAATTTATGTTATTATTGGTACTCGTGCAAAAGAGAAGCATAACGTGTGTATAAATTTCAGATTTTAAGTTGAACCTTGTGGTTAAATTTCTTCATGCAACTTATGTTCATCATGAAAAGGTTGAAACCATTACTATATTACATATTTTAATTATATACAAATAAAATTTGTGTTTACATTACTATATTAATTACTATGTAATCAATCTCATGAAACCATTAATTGAAAGAGCTTCAAGATTTGAGTTTTAATTGCTTACATTGTTCTTACATCAACTCTTGGATTTATTGTAAGCAGTCTTTTATAACATTCTGAAACAAGTAAACTCGATATGAATCTGGGTGTGATGGATCATCTTCATATAGGTCATTGGCTGGCTCGCGGCTCAAATGATTACGAGTTCAGAAATATGGTGTAGGTGAAGGTAGCACGAGATAGACGATGACACCTGGAATGTGGATTTTAAAGATGGATGTGATAGGTTAAAGATTATGGTTTTAAAGATAGATATGATGGGTTAAAGATTATGGTTTAAAAGAAAGATATGGTATCCCATGAAATGAAAATTTACAAGACTTGAAGATATATCTTTGCCTGCCAGTGCGCTGAGACATTAGCTACAAAAAGATAAGCATCTCAAACTTAAATCCATCCATAGTGGGATCATGATTTGATAACTTCCATTGCCAAGTTTGTTGTCGGCCAAAATAAAATATTGGAATATTTGATGTCACCTTTGATTGCTATAAACAAGAATTGAGTTTATCAAAATCCAAAACATCTTTTGACCCAAACAGCATCATAGCATCTATTAGCATAGCATGCCCATTTTATTATTATTTGAACCAATTCTCGATTAATTTATAGCAAATTAGTTGGAGTTTATAGAAGGTGCTTAACATAAATGCATTTGAACAAGGGCAAATAACATAAAAAGACTTTAATAACTGATACATCAGTACTAGTAGTAGTGTTGTCACGCTTATGTTATTTGTTCAAAACAAGAAACATGCATTGGAACATTCCCAAAGAATTCACCATTGAACTAATAACATCGAACATGGTTTCACAAGATTGCTTGACTTGTTAAAATATCTTTCTTGTGCAAGATTCTTTTGAGTTCACCATTGATTTAATAGATCGAACTTATTTTCACAAGATTGACCTGACTTGTCAAAACATCTTTCTTTTGAAAGATTCATTCTATATCTTCTGATAAAAGCAATTTTTATAAACTTCAATTTATTATTTTGCTTTATAAAAGAAATGATAAAAAACTTTAGGAAGAATTACACGAACAGTCCTTGTTATGTTTATATTATAGTTATGATCCCACCCTTTTGGTCCTTAAAGTGAATTTACGTTACAAAAAATAAAAAAAAAACATAAGAAATCATTTTTTCTCTCTATATCTAAAAAGAAAAAAAAATATCCAGCACAATTAAAAATAAAAACAAACAAAATCAACCCTTCGCGCTCCCCTCTCTGTCCGCTCGTTATTGTCTTTATTTTTCAGCCATCTCTAGTCCGCTCCTTTAATACTCCCTACTCCGATCTGCCTTCCTGCACAACTGGCTAGTACTTTACACCTACCATTAGAGATGACACCTCAAGTAAGATAAAACATCCCATCCGACACACCGATGAAAACCTTAAACCGGAAGTAATCATCGTTGACACCCCAACAAAAGGACCGACACAACCATTTATTTTTAGGGGCAAATACCATTATAAACCAATATACTTTTTGTTTTTTCTCACATAAGTCACTCAATAATTTTTTCCTGTTAAAAATTAGCATACTTATTGTTTTTTTCTTACAAAAATCCCTTAATAATATTTTAAACATTAAAGTCTCTTTATAATTTAAATTTGAACAAAATCATGGTTCTTTCTAAAATAACTTGAAATCGGTACATTCCTTTTTTTTTGTCTAAAATACACATACAAAATTTATAATTGTTTATACTCGTATGTCATATATTCCTTTGTTTTCTAATCTTGATCCATATTGTCACATGGTTTACTTTTACAATGAATATAACTTATTTAATGATATATGTTTTGCGAACTCAGCTTTAGAAGTAGAATTATGGACATGCATTTAAAGATAGTCGTCGATGAACGATATTATACTTACTCTATGACTTGCACGTGTTTAAATTGTTGTTTTTAATTTTTGAAGTAATTATAAGTGTAGTGAGGAAAATAGCACATGCAAATAAAACAACGCAATGCATCGATTTCAAATTCTTTTAGAAAACTTTACAATTTTGTTCAAATTTAACGTACGAAGAGACTTTAATGTTTTATAAACTGTTGAGTGATTTTGTAAGAAAAAAAATATGTTGGTTTTTTATCGTATTTGTGTTATTTTTATTCCCACCATTTATTTTTGTTTTTATTATTTTGTTTCTTATAAGTTTGGATAAGATAAGATAATGGAGATTTAGATGGTTTGGCAGTGCAAGAGGAAGCACACATCGACTTAAGTTGGAGCACTAGAGACACACTGTTGACGGGAGGAGGGTAGAGGCGGACCAGAACTAAATTACGAGAAGAGAATTAGACATACTATGCTAGAGTTACAATCTTAGAACATGGTCAATGAGGTGTTTGTGAAGAAGTAATATTAAGGTAAAAAGGTCTAGTTGTCTTATTGTGTGTTAGGGGGCTTAGATTTTTTCCTTCTAATAGCCCTCACATATTATTACTAGTCTGTTTATTATCATTGTTTGTTTATCGTCAACTAATGTATATTGTTGCTCATTATATGCTCCTTTATGTTTATTGTATATTAATGCATATGGATTGTTGTATATTATTGTTTATCGTATGTTTCTTGCTGTCTAGTGTATATTGATTGATCAATGTATACTATTTGATTGCTTATTGCCATTGTGTGCTTCTCGTTGATCATTGTACATTGTTGAGCATGGTGTGCTTATGGTGGTCTATTATATGTTGATTCCCTCTACTTATGGATGACTTATAGGAAGATTTGATTCAGTTGTGTGCTTTGGAGCTGGCGAAATTTTTCTAGAAGCAAACTTTTTATCCCTTACGATATTAAGATAGGTATAATGTTAATTTGTCTGCATCTCATTCTTCTCAAACGTTAACAATAACTTTGCTATAGATGTGGTTTACTGGCTTTCCTTACCTCCTCAACAACTGCTAAACCCTATCATATTTTTTGATTGTCAATGTTAAATATTGATTTTGCAATGTTTTTATGTTCTAACCATTGAATAATATTCTAAATATTTTAATCACCATGGCTTTATACTCTGGAGTCTGGAGTATTTTCATCATACACCAAAAGAATAGGTATAAAGAAACCAAATATGAAATTTGAATGATCCCCTATAAAGTTTTTATAGTCAATGTTTCGTGAACGATGCTAATATTCTTATATGTAATCATTGTCTTTAAATTTAATAAACGAATATAGTACTAAATCAAACAGCAACGCAGAAAAACAGTGATGGAACTTTAAACCTTTAAATCCAACTAATAATACCTTCTGGCAACTTTCTAGAATCGAAAGTATGAGATTGTTGATGTGATCATATACAAGAAAATATACATACATATACGTGATAATTTATATACGTGCACATATATGGTTTATCTTGAATTTCTTATTCTTGTTGTCGTGTAGTTCTTTAATTGGTCTTGTAACATGATTTGACTTAAAAACTTATTTTTCACAAGGGTACGAATATAATGTTAGAATGGTAACAAATAAGGTGTCATATCATTTCATGTAAAAGAACGAATTTCCATTCATCAACCACATGCCAAAGCATCTAGGGTGCCTCTTTATTTTGAATCACAAACCTAATCATCAATAACTCACGCACGTGGCTCCACTACTCAATTGCTAAATTTAGAAACCTAAGTTTTTTGTTTATTACTATATTAGAATCATTAGATAGATCGTTTGTTGGGTTTCATTTATTTTCATGTCGGAAATGCTAGACCAGTTATTATAAGCATATTAGTTGTAATTTCACTAACGTATCAGAGTTTAATTAATTCCTAAAATACACGTCCAAGTCATATATGATTTCCAATCTTTAATTATGTCATATAGCTCTCTTACATATTCTACTTGTATGCTAAAATGCATGTACTAATCTACTTCATGTTTGTTAGGATTTTATGTTATTTTTGTTTTATTTGTTGGTGATATTTCTTTTTTTAAACCCCATTTCTAAAGTTTATATAACTTATTGAATGCTATCTTTAAAATAATTTACGAAATTGTTTGTTTAAGTTGGGATATTTACTAAATAAACAAATAATAAAAACATAATGCAAATTTATATGTAAAATAGACATATCTCTAAACATAACATAACAACCTCGCAAGCTAATAGGTCTGAGGGAGCACCTTTGGTATCCGGATCCATAAGACGATAACCCCTGGCTTGGATCGAATAGTGATTCTGTGGAATGGAGTGGTGGTGGATCGTCACCCACGCCCATAACAATCCGCTATAAAACCATGTTCGAAATATTGAGACATAATTGATAGCAGACCTCTACCAATCTCCATGACGGTCAATGATGAACCTAGCGAAACAACCTTTATGGTGTTGACACATGTTCTATGACGAATCATCGAGTTTTGAAACTTGTCTGATGACCCAACCCTCTTAATCGTCCGCTGCCCATGTCCTAACTGTCTGCTAGCAGCTGACATGGATAAAAGCAAAGGTTGAAGTGTGGATGTTGACTCCCTGACATAGGGTCGGTAGTAGATCACTACTGATTCCTATAATGGTCTATTACGGGTTTAAATCCGGCCTATAAATGGAAACCCGATCCCAACCCATTTCTCAAATCACAAATTCGTTCTATTACTTGAAACTCAACATTCCAAGCCTTTCATGCAGGGGTGTCGGTGGCACCTCGACATATGTTACATTACAAGATTTTTGAATTATGGTGTTATTGGCGCCCCAAATGACGCCAATGACATTGGTGGCATAGCTAGGAACCCAACTCCTACTTTTCATATGAAATTTCCCTAGAGCTTCCCATTCACTGGTTACAGGTCACGTAACTACATTCCTAGTCTAGTTATGCTTATTTGAAGCTTACAAGGTGTCGTAATTTCTTCAGTTTTTTGTTTCTTGTGCTCTCAACTTCTGTTTTGCACACCGAAACTTCCAAAACTTTAGTATTCTTCACGTTTCACAGAAACATTTCAAAGTAACTCTATTCCTCATGGATAACAACTAAAAACATGGATATAGAATCTTATAACTTGAGATTTAACAATCAGATCATTATCATGTAATGAAACTCATCATTTAATAATACATCATAATATAAAAATATGATTTAAGTTAATTTAAAAGTATAAGTAGGGAACATAATTTGATACAAAGGAATAATGTGTCATATCCACATTTTAATAAAGGAAGTAAAAAAAGAAGGAAATTGCATATATCTGTAAACTTATAAAATTATATATTTTTAACATGTTTGATGAATTGCATATGTTATTATATATTATTATATGAATTAAAAATTTTGTTTTAAGAATATATAAATTTTGAAATTTAAATAGGGATGTATGCAATTTCTTAAAAACAAATGCAAAATTTTTGCAAACAGTATAATATTTGGCTAGATAGATATATAAAATTCGATGTTGTCAGTGTCGTTGGTAATTGAAGCACTGCAGAGTCTTTTATGAAGATATAAAAAAGAGATTGGGTTTAGAGTCCAGTCTCTTCACTTGGTTTCTTTTAGGGTTAGGTTTTGCATGTCTATGCTATTGATCATTTCTACTGAAAATCTCACAGGAGTCTGATAATTTAGTACTACTGCAGATATGTTTTCTTGTAATTATAATCTTTCTCACAACATGTTAGTTTGTAAATAATAGATGCATGCCTTATTAATTTATATTAACCTTTAATGGTAGTCATTTTAAATCAAACACAAACTTTAAATAGAGTAAAAGTATGCTGTTAATTAAATTTTGAGGGTTAATAAAATATTCTAATGGTAAAATAGTGTATTCTTTTGTTTAATCTTGCAGAGATAATTCAAAAGTATAAACATTAATCTAATCTACTCCTAATAATACATTTTTGGCATCCAACATTAACAATCGAAGTTAACCCTACTCATTGTCATTATTGATTACACTCCTTTTGATTCCAAAATATATAGATTGTGTATTATCATTGTTAAACCTCCATTATTGTTAGACTATAACTTTGTAATTCACATGTATATATGTTATTTGATCTTAAGTTGGGTTATTTAAAATTTTTAGCATCTATAAATTTAAGAGAGAACCAACTCTTGTAGTGGAACCATGCGTATCATCATACTAAGAGTTAAGAGAATAATAACAAGTAAATTAATAATAAAAAAGAAAAGAATAGGTTATAATCGAGATCGTATGTTTTGTGTTATAAACATATACGGACAGAGTCCGTACGCGAATAATTAAGTGGGGTCTAGGTTCGGGTCCATCACAACAACCAAAGGTACGTACACGATAGGAGACCAGAAACGTCACTTCCTTTGCATGCTATTGCAAATCATATATACTAATAATAGCTAGTGAGGTTTAAACAAGAATTTTTTTATAAAAAAAAGAGAAAATTATCAAAACAAACATTTGATCAAACTAAATTATTATTATAATCATTAAAAAATAAATTTACGAAAAAACAACTAGTAAAAACGAGTTACGCGTTCATTTCTCGTCACATGGGCGAGGAAAATCCATAATCCCTCGTTGAAAAGGTGACCGTGCGAGAGATTTACATAATCCCTCGCTGACGTATTGGAATTTCAGTAATTCCTCGCTGACATGTCCCATTCTTCGCCTATAATCACAAAAATACCACCACTCACTTCGAATTTTTATTTTTATTTTTTTTAATACAAAATTTAAAAAAAAGTATTTACCAAAAATAAAAAAATTGTTAGTTTTATTAAAAAAATCATTTATTATTTTTTAAACACTTAACAAACTTATCAATAAGCTTTCCTCTTAACAAACTTAGCAAATTTTAGTTTTTTACTTTATCATTTTACTAGTCTAGAAATACATTATTTATGTCAAAAAATGAAATCATATGTATAACATTAAATCAAAATGCTACTAATGATGAACAGAAGGTGATATTTATAACATTATATTACTTAATATATATATATATAAAATTAAACAGAAAGACATTTTTTTTGTTGGCTGATCTATGAGGTTATATCTTTCAAGTATAAACATAAAAGTGAAAGTTGTTTATATATAGATCGCTAAAAACATCAACCTAACACTAATAGATTATAGATACAATTATACAAAGGTTATGTTGACAATTAGTGTTTAATAAAGAGACGGTAGCTATATGGAGGTGTTGAAGTTAAACAGGAGGGGGTTGAGTTGGATTGGATAGGCAAAAAAGTTGTTTTGGTAAATTGCTTTACGTCATGTCTATAAAATGTGACAGCAGTGATGGTTTTTCTTTCTTCTTTTTTTTTTCATCATGAGAGAGAGAGAGAGAGAGAGAGAGAGAGAGAGAGAGAGAAAAAGAAGGCTATTATTATATGGAAGCATCAAAGTACCAGTAGCATCTTAAATCTGCCCTTCTGTTCAAGTTTTTATATTGGGTCATAACATATTCTGTTCAAGTTATACGTGACATGTATTGTTTTCCATTTCCAAACCAGCTACTTGCTAGTCTTAATATTAGTTATTATTATCACCTTATATATCACTTATAGCTTTTTTCATAACAGACTGTTGATTGACACAATGACACATTAGTCATACGCTCAATCTATACACCGTGTATAACATTACATGTGTCGTATAAGTGACGTCTATACGATACATATAATACTATACGTGCGCATGGCTCATACGACAATACAAACTATACGTGGGAGTTGGGATCCTATACATGGCGTATACGACTATGCCCCACATATATTTTTGATTTTAAAGCAAGTTTTTCATTTGAATTGTTTGACACAACACAAAATTCCCTCAAAACTCACCATATATGACTAACGATCGATTGGTGATCGTTAATACCTCAATTATTTTACATTCTATTCGCTCAAGTATATTTGTTCGGTTTCTTATAACTCAAATGTGTTGGTTAGTGATTTCAATTTGGTTTTGGACAACAACTATTTTTTGGTGATTATTCAAATGTTTCATGCGTGGTAGAAAGCAATCAGAATGAGTCTATCATTCAATCTTTTCACGAGACAGGGCTGCCATGTTTAATTTAACCAAGAAAAAAAAATCTTTTTTCACTTATTTGTCGATAGTTTTTATTAAATTTTAAGCATATTGTTGTTTTACGAATATGTTATTAATAGTGAATCTTCTTACATGCAACAAAACCACTAGCAGTTCATTTGTGGTGGAAAATATTCTTAGCTTTAACAAAGCAATTAGGAGTTTGTCTTTGGTGGTCAATCTTCCTACTTGCAACAAAGGAATTAAGAAAATTTTCTAGTGATGAACGATTTAACATGAAACTAGTGTTGAAAACTAACCAATTATGACATTTCTTAAGTTATGTATTCTTAGGTTATATAATTTTAACTAGTGATGATATTTCTTAGATTTTATATATCTTGATGAGTTTGTAAGTAGAGAACGTGACAATGGTTACGTCATAGTCCCCCAACCATCTAAGAAAAAAGGCGACTGGGTCATGAAGGTATGACTTATATGTGATAATGGTGGCAAACACAATATACAACCACCGTTAGACGGTTTAGGAGCAATAGCTATAACTAGAATGTTATTCTAAATTGGTAGGTATATATGACAATAAGTGTTGTGATTGGAAGTTATGGTGATGAATGATGTACATAACCATTATTCTGCTCAACAGGATGAACACCCACTTAAAAGAATGTTTTATAAGGTGGAATGCAATTTGGTGGAGTAGCTCACACAATATTAAAAGTTATAAACTTTTTTGAAAACGTAAAAATATAGCTAATTTTTTTCATCTAATCAAAGGGATAAAAGAGTCTATCTTTATCATCTCTTTTATCCATATGTTCTATCTCTACTACATTAGAAACAACACATCTATGGTTATTTCTAAAGTAATATGCCTCCCACAACTGTCACGACCATAATCGCCACTCTAGCTACGTGTGATGCCAGGTCCAACAAAAGAAAGGAGAGCTAGGGAGATGAAGGATATAAACTTGTATCCTACGTATTTAGTGGTCACTATTTAAACCAATATTCTCACTCTTGACGAATCTAAAATCATTTACTCGTCATGGATGAAACATTTTAAACTTCATGCTATTGCTTATAAGGTTTTGTATAACATGTTCGGCACAAAAAAACATGTTGAAACTAGGAGGGTAATGACCAACGGAAAGAAATTCACATCTTAGTGTTGTAATGGATCTATAGTACTTTATTAGACGCACTCTTGGTACGAGTCTTGGAAACAATGCCATAGCACATGTTGTTTGGATAAAACCCCATAAAATCTTTTTGATTCATAATTATTCAAAAAGTGATTTGTCACCCCCTCAAAATTCACATGCGGGGTTTTACCGTGAGACGAATGAACAAATTAGGATCCCAATCATTTGTTATTCAGAATGACACTATATGCAACTTTTAAAACAATTCTGTGACATCCGTCACCAAAGGTCCGTCTATTGACGTATTCCCGTCATCTTTTCGTTAATCTGTCATTCCTCACCTTTATGAACTACCCGTGTGATTACGCTTTTGCCTTTGTCATTACATTACTATTATTTAAAACCTTTACCCATATTACTATCATCACCATAAAATACACCATCTATATATATTATAATTATAAATAAAACCATTTTCAAGTTTCAAAAACCATTAATTACATTTTTGTCATTAATATAACGAGTCTAATTAATATCGTTTTCGACCGAAACAAATTTGGAAACCCGAGAGCTAATTACAGGGACTAAACTCGACATTTTGTGAAACTAGGGCTGGGTATA
>BJCM01084225.1:0-12504 GCA_018326385.1 Flaveria bidentis
TCCATTTAAAAAGCTACACCATAACTTTCAGTTTTCTCAAAAGACATTGCCTTTTGGATTATGGAAAAATATTCGCTTCTATGTTTACTAAACCAATGTGTTCCCCTACCTACGTACGACCGCATCATAATTCGCAACCCTAAAACAACAAAATAATCATTTTAAACTCTTACACCACGTTCACGACTACAACGTACCCTTCATTCATTTAAAATGACGCATGCGCCGCAACGCGCGCGGGCACCCACTAGTAACATATAATAGGTAATGTATCATTTAAAACATTTAAAGCGATTTAAGAATATGTTCGCAAAAAAACCTACTTGGAAGAAAAGCCGATTTAGAACAAAGTCATATATCGATATAAGAAATCTTCATATATAACATGTCTAGGAAAACTTAGTTCATTGAAGGGGAAAATTAGATTAAGATCTAGAAAGTCTAAATTTCTTTAAACATGTAAGGAAAAGAACAAAATAGTGTGAGGAAAATAGTTTTACCGTTATATCATTAGAACATTATGTAGCAAATCACAAGTTTAAGTCTCATTAGATGCATTAGTCGGATATAATTGGTTCGCAATACAAAATTAATTATAGTTTTAAGTAAGAACATAAGGAATATATACTGTTATCTACTAAGAACAAACTAATTATTAGCCTAAGTTTTAATCACTTAATTTTAATGTAACAATTTATTGTATTTTTCTCTTCATTTCCCATGATCTTTAATATAAAGTATAATATTAACTTGCATCCATTTCACATGGTCTTTAATATAGAGTATAATATTAACTTGTGACTTCTCATTAAAGGCTTGCTAAACACCACCTTTAAATTAAAATTTAAGTAAATTACATGGATGGTCTTAGTCAAACTATAGATTCGGTGCTTAATCTTTAAAAATTACAAATACAATCCCATATCATCAAGTTTGCTTTCATCTATATTCAAAAGTTAATATGGACCAGTTCTTGTGTTAAACTCGTACTAAATTCACCTGCTTACTTTTATTTACAGAAAATCAAACTATTTTCCCTTCCTATTTCTTGTGGCCGTTGACACCACCATCGATAAGGACCCGACAAAACAAGATGGGATCATCGAGGTTCGATCTTCATTTTCTAGTCAAAAGTTTGTCTTTTTCTTCGTCTTCATCAAGTTCATCACAATAAATTTTTTATTTATATCAAATTAGGGTAAATAGGTAAAATTATCAAGCTTTTAACCAATAAAACTAACCTTGTTAACTTTTGCACTAGAAACAAACTTGATAGTTGGTAAAACAAAATTTATTTTCATAACCATATTATAATTAAACCATTTTCTAGAAATAAAATAAGTAGATATAATTAGTTAATTATTTGACTTTTGTCTACTAATGCAGTTGTAGTAGAACAAGAATTCTATAGTCCTTGTTGGACACTGATGATCGTCTGATCGGCATTTCTTGGAGCCCAACGATTTCAATCTATGTAAGACATCATTCAAGCATTTTGCATATGTTTTTGCCGAAACAGTGCTAATTTTGCGACCGTTTTTTCCGTTGCAATCGCCCAGTTTTCTAATAAATAAACTTTTTTTTATCTAGAAATAAAGAAAGATAAAATATGTATTTCAAAGATGGGGTTTAGCCAAAAGTGTTCTGGCATACAGTTCATGATTTATTCTAGGGAAAATTACTCACATGATCATTTGAGCGATTCCTTTTACAAAAGTAGTTATTAAACAATTCAATTTATAATATAGCTATTGTATCTCCACGGGTGATTCCGTTCGCCCGTTTTATATTATAAAAAATACAGTTTAAATTTATTAATAAAAGCAACTATTTTTTAAATGCATCTAAAAATATATTAGAAAAATATATCTAGAAATTGTTTTTAGTAAAAAACGATATAATTTTTTTTTTCAGTAATTAATGAAAATATGATTTAAAAAGTTTAAATTATAAAGTTCTATTATAAACTATTTATTCTTTATGAAAACTGGTGAGATTTTTTTACAAAATTTTTTATGTCTATTATAATATAAAGTGAACTATTTTTGTGTAAAAGCTGCTAGACTTTATTTAAAAAGTTGTTTGTTTATCTTAAAGTGGCTAAATTAAATAAATGATATTCAGTGATGAAAATTTGGATTTAAATTGGTTATATCTTTGTTCAAAAAATATTTTTTGTTTTTCTATTTCTGAAACATGGCTAAATTTTTAAAATTTTTACATACAATGAAATTTTGGGGATTAAATTGGTGATATGTGGGGACAATGATATTTCTTTTTATTTTGTTTGACCGGTAATACACGAGGGAATGTGTATCGCTATATATCCATGGAGCATCGCTGGAAGGCAATATCTAATTTTTTTCCTTTTTTTATTTAATTTAGACGATACGCTAGAGATATCACATGCATTGGTATCGTTAGAGGCAAAAAGCTGACGATACAACATGCATGGGTATCGCTACCAGGAGATATTTGAACACTTGTCACTATCTGATTTGTTAAATATTTTGAATATTTTTAAAGTTAATGGTTATTATTATAAAGTTGATTAGTCAAATGGTTAATTGGGTAATTTTCCTTTTGTTCTATCAATATTTAACTATAAACCGTTTTGTAGTTTGTATATGAAATGTTTAATCTTATAAAAAAATTTATCAATTAAAGTTACTCGTCTATTGTTACGGTTTAAGTTTCTACTTAAGATCATGAAATTGTTTTATTACAAATCTTCATTTAAATCCTTTTGGAAGTCTTAAAACTTTATGTACATATGAAAATACAATAAGGTTGATCATATTTCACAATAGAGTTGCTGCCTTAGTCTTTTAGAATTTCTCTTGTATCCTTTAATGATTCGTCCGTTTGCAATATTAAAATTTTAATCAATAATCATACAATGTATTGTATATATTTTTAAATAAGAATACTCAATTTAGGACCCTTCAAACTACTTCTAACCAAGTTTAACCTATATAGTTTACTATGTAATGTGTTGGCTTAATAGAAAGTCTCTCAAACTTCTATTCCTTTGATACCGAAGGATAGTGGCCCAGCTATACGAAGGTGTGTTGGAAAGTTGTTTTTTTAAGTGGTTAAGAGTTCATGTCACATAATGCATAAAATGTGTAAATTTAAAAATAGGATGAATATGTGTGTGTTATCTGTTTTGAAATGAACCTCTAACTTTGAAGACTTAACGTTAGCATTCATCAAATTTTTTAAAACAATTTCTAATTTGTTTACGCACCAACTATTTGTGTTTTGCATTATTTAAAACCTACGTCTTTAAGAATTAGGATAGAAACCATCTTACCACAGTAGGGATTAGCATTCATCAAATGCAAGTCTCAAGAAGCTTTGTTCAATTATTGACAGTGTACCTTATTAAGAAATAGAAACAAATTTAAACATGTTCTAAATTAATGACTTCTCTTAATAGGTTGGCAATCGCCTTGTTTTTCTTGTTTTTTCTCGTGTGACACGTTAGTGCATATAATTTTTTCTTATTTTCAATAGTTTTTTTCTCGTTTTACATGGTATCGTCCTAGTTTTTCCTTTTTATTTTCTAAAGGTTCAAAAAGTGAGTTGTGATACTAGTGGATCCCGATAAAAATTCACCGGCAGAGGCACAAAATAAAATCCCGAAACTAAGGGTGTGGTGTTCCCACGTGGACCCATTTTTCCCCAACCTATCCCAACTCCACTCCGTCTCTACTTGGTGATTGAAGTTCTAAGACTTCAAGTAAGATGTTTTTATATCTTATAATTTAAATTTTATTATATCATTATTTGGTTTTTTAATAGACTAACAAACCAGTAAACTAATGGGTTCCGATCGACCTAGTCTTCAAAACATTTAAAAAAGGAAGAATTATATATATATATATATATCCCCTCTCCATCAAAAAATTACATATTTTTTTAAAACATAAGTTTCAATACATAAAATACAATGTTTTTTTAAACATGATTTAAGAAAATATGTAATTTTATAAGGTTAACGAGGGAATAATTGTCCCTTAAAAAACTACTACAATACAAAATATACTAGGTAGAATCATACTTTGACAAAAACTAAATTCAATAAATCTTACAATCGAATAGTAGTTCTTTTAATTGACATAGTTGCAGCTATTTTTGAATCACAAATTTTATAGATAAATTCAACATAAGATGACATCGTATGTCATTATTCATAGAGTTATCCGCTGGGAAATATAAGTTATTGTACAACAAGGCAACTCTAGAAAAACAAACACACATAGGTGTCATCTAATTTCAATTTTATCTTTACGATATTACAATTTAATTTCTGGGAAAACCACACCACATATTGTAACATTTGCTTTGATATATACTCACTAGCTATTAGTTTTTTTTTGCCAAACAATTATATAAAAATCAATTTTATTGAAAAACTCACTTGTACCTATGACTTTAGCTATGATTTATAAAAGAAAGCTATGTAATTAGTTTTTATCCCTCTCCTACTATATTACATCAGCATTATGTACAAATGGTTATATTTTATATATGATTTTCATTTGAATATTCTTGTTCCTATATATACATACATGTTTGCATACACATATACACATACACATGTGGACAATATATACATACACATAAATCACCAAGAATAAACTAGGTAGCAAAACATAAATGGCATCCAAAAGGTCTACTCTAGCTCTTTCTATGTTTATTCTTCTTTGTTCCCCATCATGTTTTTGTTCATAGTTTTTATGATATATAAAACATCATCTTAAAATTACTAACAATGTAAAACCTTTGGTTGCATAATGTTTGAATTTGTTCAGAATAGCCGTTGTTACGGGAGGAAAAAGAGGTATCGGTTTTGAGATATGCAAACAACTAGTGTCTTCGGCTCGTGATCTTCTAGTGGTAATAACAGCAAAAGATGAACAAAAGGGTCTCCAATCTCTTGACAAACTTAAAACTTTAGGTTTGTCGGAAAATGTAGCCGTTCGACAACTCGATGTCAAGAATCCGGCTAGCATCGCTTCATTTGCAGATTTTATCAAGACTAAGTTCGGAAAACTAGATATATTGGTATGATTATAAAATGTTTACTTTTAAGGTCAAACCCTTTTCTTATAAAAGTTTTTGCATATGGTAGTTATTTCGATTATAAAGTGGTCGTCAAGCTTGTTGTAATACTGATCTATTGGTCAGACCAGATCAAAATAAAAGATTTAAAACACGTTTGTGCACACATATTACCATTTTAAAACAAAATGTGAAATTACTTAATTTTTGATGTAAAGTTATATTGTTAACAAATACATGAAATCGTGAATGAACAAAATATAGAGTTTGAATAGATAGATAAACACTACATGAGCTTTCGTTTGGAAAAAAAAGTACTTAACAAAAGGATCTAACTAGTAACTACCGATCCCATTTGTTGGTGTTCCAACCCATATCGGCTCGTTCAAATAGAGACGATTCAAATATACTCTCTGGACGGTTATGAGTTGGTTTTACGGTCTCAATACGGTTAAAATAAGTCATAATTAGATACAAATCTCCATACATATCTTTTTTTGGTTTTGTACACCGTCTATATGTGAATAGTAGTCATTTTGATCTTGAAAGTAAAGTTTGGCTCGGCCTCGGGGACAGGTGAACAACGCGGGGGTTAATGGAATCATCGTCGACGAGAACAACTTGAACATCAAGGCTGATGAGGTTGGTATATATTTACTTATCGTCTTGTAGCTCTAATTAACAACTTCAATCTTTAACTGATGATATAAAATAATGAAAACTTCGTTAGGTTTTGTACCATTAAACTCTTTGTAGATGTCTAAAAAACTAATTAAAATGAATGTCTTACAAAAATCATATCTGCAGTCTACAGGAGTGAAGGCATATATGAAGAAGCAAATTATGTTGCAAACATACGAAACAGCTAAAGACTGCATTGAAACAAACTATTATGGAACCAAACATGTCACCGAAGCTCTTTTACCATCTCTTCACTTGTCCACTTCACCAAGGATCGTCAATATTTCAACGGGCATATCAAAACTCGAGGTATCGTTGGTCCCCAAATCAGGAGGGTCAAGAGCGTCCGCTAACCCTCATGCTATTAAAATTTGATGGTGTTGGTTTTTGTTATATATAAAAGTGAAGTCTTAAAAGAAACTTGAGTTTAACCTTAGTTTTAGTCGGTTCAGAAAAGAATCTTATGATTATGCGTTGCTCTCTTTTCACCATAACCGCATGGTGTGTTTATGTCGATGTCGATGGACTAACTATGATGTGTTTATGGTTGTAGAATATTAAGGATGAGAGGATGAAAAAGATGCTTGGTAATGTCGATGGACTTACGGAGGAGGTATTGGAGGAGGTTGTGACTGGATTTTTACGCGATGCTAAAGATAATTTGTTGGAGGAAAAGGGGTGGGACGAACCATTTTCGGCTTATATTGTTTCTAAAGCTGTTATTAATGCGTACACTCGCGTTCTTGCTAAAAAGTACCCTTCTTTCCGTATAAATACGGTTAATCCTGGTTTTACGAAGACAGAAATGACCCATTATCAAGGGATATACACACCCGATGAAGCTGCTAGAGGCCCGGTTAAGCTAGCTTTGATGCCGGATGACGGTCCCTCCGGTCATTTCTTCTTTCAAACAGAAGAAACAAACTTCTGAAAATAGATTGTGTGGTATTTTTCTAAGTGGTTGGGTGTGTTGTCATGTACTCATGTTGTTTTTCCCAAAACGATAAGAAGTACAATGTAGATTTAAATTGAACTAAACTATTCAACTGCTTTTACGTTGTTTTTATTTCAACGAATGCAAATTGAATTGTAATAATCCACACCATAAGCCATTGGTTCATAATCATTTACCTAATATATTAGTAGATTATGTTATCTATTGATTAGAATAAGAGTCTATTAGTGAATAAGGTTGTTTGCTAATCAAGTCAGGTTTAGGCAATAAATACATGATCAAGTTAGAGCTATATATGAGTTATTGTAACTAAGTGTTTGAGTTAATTTCTTTTATCTATTATAATTAAAGTATTGGGGAGTTATCATCCATTCAAAGAGATATAGATTTATCGATTCAGACTAGTTGATAACTATAATAGATTTATAGTTGATTTCCAGACGATATCAATAACAAGAATAATGATTAGCAAAATGGGAAAACATTAAAACAAAGTAAATCACTAAATCTATAATAATTTGTGTGAATGAGATTATACTTGTCAATCAAAGTAAACGTTGGTGATGTCATTGGTCAAATTATCAGTATGAATTATTATCGGCAAATATGTCATATTTGGATGATTGAAATCCAATCTAAATATTTTATAACCATGCATTTTGAGAATAGAAACAATAGCATATGATCAACCTTATATTTAGCTATGAAACTTATATCTTTTAGTGTGAGGTTAGCTTTGGATTAAGGATCCTCTTCTCCGCTGCGCTAGTACTCCTTTCGACTGTGTTGGCTGCCTCTCGGTATCTGTATCTTGCATCAAGTTTAGCAGTATGGTTCATACACAATGTCAAACAGAAACGGTCAAGTGAAGAAATCAAGGAAATATGATACTATCAAAGAACTTACTCATTAAAAAACAATTTGATTGAAATTAACTAATTGTGGAACTAATAGTTTCCATCTTATAAACTAAATTCTGTTGATTTCATCCACTTATTTGTTATCGACATTTAAGTAAGCAAACAATAATAAGAAAACTATTATAAACTCTAATAAATACTGGTCACATAGGTTTCACCGTAAGACACAATCCTGTATAGTGATATCCGTCAAACATACTTAAATTTATTGTGCATCAATATATGAAACTCTTTTCAACAACTCATATACATATCACATACGTACATACGATATACATACTTCCACATATGTATAGTATATATATACTTGTAAACAAAATCACAAAAAACTTAAACAATAGGTAGCAGTATATACAACATATGGCCTCAAAAAGGTCACCAACTCTCTTTGAAGCTATCATTTTTGCTTGTTTTCCTCATGTGTTTATTTCTAGTTCTTGATATGAAATCATCATTAATTTAGCAACTAACAGTGTTGTTATGTTTGTGTGATGTTTGAATTGGTTTAGGATAGCCGTTGTTACCGGAGGAAACAAAGGTATCGGTTTCGAGATATGCAAACAACTAGCTTCAAGCAGTCATGATGTTCTTGTTGTAGTAACAGCAAGAGATGAACAAAAGGGTCTCCAGGCTCTTCACAAACTCAAAACCTCTGAAAACTCGGTTGTTTTCCACCAGCTCGATGTCACAGATCCTGCTAGTATCGCGTCATTTGCAGATTTCATCAGTACGCAGTTTGGAAAACTCGATATATTGGTAACATTTTATATTTTGTTAGCAAATTAAGTTTTTGTTCAATATGAGGAAAATCACGCGGGTTATATATGTATCATGGGATAGGTGAACAATGCGGGCATCACTGGAATCGTTGTTGATGAAGGATCGGCTACGAGCTTAAACCTCCAGCCCGGTGAGGTTGGTCTTTCGTTGTTTGGATCAACTCGTAGTTAATTACTTTTTCTTGAAAGTTTTGATCTTTTAATGATCAATGAAAGTTAGTGCAGGATAGAGAGTTGAAGACTTATATGGCGAAGCAAGTTATGTTACAAACATACGAGTCAGCCAAAGACTGCATCAACACAAACTATTATGGAACCAAACATGTCACCGAAGCGCTTTTACCATTTCTCGGCTTGTCATCTTCTCCAAGAATCGTGAATGTATCATCGGGAGTAGGGAAACTTGAGGTAACGTACCGTGACATGTCAAAAGTAGATGCGATCTTTAAACATTTGACATGTCATATTGAATGGTTACTTTTACTTGAAACTTTTGATCTTTAAACATTTATGTGTTTTAGAATATTATAGACGAGAAAGTGAATCAAATGCTTAGCGACGTTGATAGACTGACAGAGGGCATCTTGGAGGAGGTTTTGACTGGATTTTTACGCAATATGAAAGACGGCTCGTTGGAGGAGAAGGGGTGGAATGTGCGACTTTCGGCTTATTATGTTTCAAAAGCTGTTATTAATGCGTACACTCGGATTCTTGCAAACAAGTATCCATCATTTCGTATAAATGCAGTTAATCCTGGTTTTACGAAAACAGACATGACCCTTCAAAGAGGAACATACACCGTTGAAGAAGGAGCCAGAGGCCCTGTTTGGCTTGCTTTGATGCCCGACGAGGGTCCCTCGGGTCGTTTTTTCTATCAAATGGAAGAAACGACTTTTTAAATTAAACATGTACCGCCATTTTTCTCATTGGTGGTTTGAGTTTTTTTTTTTGTAATCTTGTTTAGTTGAATGAATAAGTATGTGTCGATGATAAAATTACTCGTGAACACAAATACCAAATGTGTCCTAGTATAATGATGTATATACACGGTGAATTTACAATGATACCAAGTTCTATGGCTCGGGTCAAGGCGACAGCATGAGCTCAGCCCAAGCTAACGAAGACGCCTTCATCTCTGAAGAAGGTGACGTGTCGATATTGTTTTCCAACATCGCGCATAATTCTTTCATCGATATGTGATCTCGAGGCCTTAAATGAATACACATAGAAACCACTTCACAAATCACTTTCAAATCTTCATCCTTGAAATATTTCAGTGCAGGATCTACAACTGAACCCATCTCATCTTGCTTTTCGATATAATCTTTCGCCTGTTTCAACGACACATATTCAACATTTTATATTTGTGAACGGAAACAATGTCGGATGGTTATGAAGAACCGTCTTACCCAATCTACAAGGCAACCTTTGTCCTTGCAGAAAGAAGGCCGTCCGCTAACGATTTCCAAAAGAAGAACGCCAAACGAGTAAATGTTACCCTGAATATCCAGATGGCGTTCTTCAAACGAGCTCGGAAGAACACAAATATCACCTTCGTGGCTGATCGAATGAGAGCTGTTTTCTGATCTCGTGACAATCGTTTTCCAACTTTCAAAATCAACGAGCTTTAAGATACAAATAGAAATATTACATCATTATAAAGATTTACATAAAACTATAAGCATTAAGCATAGTATCAAAATTCAAAGTATACCTTTGGTGAAAAATCTTCAGTAAGATATACCGCACTAGAGTTCAACTCAGATACAGTAAACGGTGGTTCGACTTCTGTGTGAAGATACCTCAGACCTTTAGCTATGCCTATAATAATCTTCATTCTCCTTGACCAACTTAGGTTGCATCCTTCTTCATCTATCATGAACCGAAAACACCACGCTTTATTAAAATAAGACAAAATGCTTTTCGGGCCAACCCACCTGACCCGAACTTGTATTGACCCGCACCAAAATTTACCTATTTTGACATACACAGAGTAAAGAATACCGCAGACTTACAATGGAGATGTTCATATAATGTTCCGTTCGATGCATATTCAAAAATTAACATTCTTGTAAACGGGCTACTGTCTATACAATATCCAAGCAATTTCCCTGTGTTTTTGTGATTTAGCCTTGCTAAATCAGCAACCTGGAAACAGAACATATTAAGCAAAAGAAGAATAAATTTGGGTTCACAAAAATGCAAGATTTATTCTTTAATTTGTTAACGTTTACCTCTTTCTGATAATATAGCTCAAGATAGCCGGTCCAATGCTCTTCTTCAATGCAAAGAGATATGACGGCAATTTCAGGCCCGCCTTTCATAATTCCTTTGTACACTAAACTATCCGATGAAGAACCGATAATGTTGCTAAAATCCTCACAAGCAACCTCAAGTTCTTGTCGACTATATCTTGTCACACCTTTCAACATGTTAGAATCAACATAGACCGACTTATGATCTTTATAACTTGTGTTATTCCACATATTCAAGGCAGAAGGTTTGCGTTTGCATTTCAAAACGAATGCAAAGACAGCGATGAGGAAAAGAAACCCAACCATCACACTGGTTACAACCTCAACCGCTAAAAGCCATGTGGGCTTTGAATCACGGGTCGGGTTCTTAGCTTTATATTTAGCGGGTTGGGTTCGTGTCTCTCGGGTATCATGGGTGTTTTCAGGTGAAACAAGAGCTGTATTAAGAAAACACAAATCAAATTCATTTGAATTCATTTTGGGTACATGTACCAGAGGTTTTATTTTAAATACGTAAGCATACCACATTGTTGATGAGTACGTTGCTTGATATCTTTATATTTTAGGCAGTTTCCACGAAAGATAGTCCTGCATGTTGCCCATATCGATTATCTACATAGGATCATGAGGATGAACAAGATAAATAGGTTCTGCACATTTGTGCAGTGAACCCGTGAAAGACCAGAGAGCACTAAAATCACACACAAGCACGCACTAGATTCACATATACAAATGTTGTACAACATGGGTTATCTATATCCTTACAAATGGTAGTTATTTAACTAACTAATGACAGTTATAGGCGTGAGTTAACTATCTATTTGACAAAGACATTCTGACTTTGACTTTAATATTTAACAGTTTACTTTTTATATTCTGACTTTCTATTTTGATCTTGCCTAAAGTCTTCCAACACTGCCAATATTCAATTTTGTGATAATGGTTAGCCACACGCCCACTCGCAAGGTCTGGTTCAAGTCTTCAAGACACAAGAAGTACAGAAAGCATAGGACAAAAGGTGGCAATATGAACCAATCAGGTGGGTGAGATAACGGGTTAAAACATGTTCGAGCCAAAATGGACCATATGTTAGCAGCAGTAAAAAGGGGTTGTGTCAGGTTGACCCACTTAACATATTCTAATCCATTCTTGTAATTAAGTAATGGCGTAAATATGATTACATAAACGGTAATAATTTAGATCTTTGAATATTGAGTAAATTATTATTTGCATACCCGATGTTTGTCAAATTTAACTACTTGAATCCTCGATGTTTATATCCATCTCTTTTCCCCTTAGCGTTTCATTTTTGTCTCTATTTGAGTACATATGACTAACACCATTAATGTTTCTGTTAAAACCTTTGTTAAAATACCAAACTACCCTTAAAATTACCCATAACCACCTCTCCCTCCCTCCCTCCCTCTCTCTCTCTCTCTCTCTCTCTCTCTCTCTCACACACACACACACTCTTTCCCCTCTTTCCATCACCACCACCACCACCACCACAACCACCCATCACCACCATAGCTGTCAATTACCGCCACCACAACCCCAATCACCACCATTACAACCCTCCATCACCAACAAATTGCAACCACACAATATCCCATCACCACCAAATCGACACCACCACAACCCCAATCACCACCTAATCGTCACCACCACAGCCTCCAATCACCACCAAATCGTCACCACCACAACCTCCCATCATCACCAAATCCACCACAACCCCCAATCACCACCATAGCCCCATCACCGCCCACCACAACCCCCGTCACCACCACCATAGCTCCCCATCACCGCCACCCTAGGTTTTAAAATGCGCCCAAATCACAACCACC
>BJCM01084226.1:0-11523 GCA_018326385.1 Flaveria bidentis
TATATATATATATATATATATATATATATATATATATAGTATATATTCGATTTTATCTTATACATACGCATCCATTAATCTCTTAGGGTTTATACGATTATGTTATTTTGCCAATTCACTCAATTGTGCGATGTTTTTATCTCGTAATCATGTTAGGTTTCCACAATCAGGTTCTTACATGAACTAGTTTATTACGTGGTTAGATTAAGTCACTAATTATTTTATATACTTATTGCTTGCACAGAATTTATGTTGCTTCTGATTCCAAGTTATCCCTAATTGCTTTTACTTTTAAAAGTTCTTATGAAATTTGATGTAGTTCAATGGAATTTTCAAATGTTAGCAATAGTTTAGTTTATTTATTTAATTGGTTTAAAATTCTAATGTTTTTTATAGTTTTTTTGGGATTAGGGTTGGGTCTGCTTGTATTAACATTCAATTTGGTGAAGAGTTTGCCAAAAAGTTTCTTGGGTTGAGGAGTTTTTGTTTTCCTATCTTGAAATGAATGTTTAACCGAATGCTTGCAGTTGTCGTGGGTACAGTTTTTGCATTTCGGTATGTAAATTATCATCTTTATGCATTACATGCTATGATATATGATGCTTTTATGTTTATCATATTATCTGCCCCATCTGTACACAATGTATTTGGTTTGGTGTTATAGGTGTTGATGATCACTAACCTTATCTATGCAATGTTTGCGGTCACACAAATGGCTAATATACTCTTATAACTATGCAGAATTTCAAAGATGCTTCAAATTCGGCTTAGCAACAAGACTGCAGCTTCAGAAAGTGGTGGTGGAGCAAAGCTTCCTTCAGGGGAGACAGTGACGGTTGCATGCCCTGACCACCTTGTTCTGGCAGAGCTTCCAGTGGCTAAAAGCCTTGGTTCCGCCACGGGTGTTACTCTGGTCAAAACTGTTGGCCGTAGGTCCCGCCGACCGCTTGGTGAAAGGGTGCATTTCTGTGTTCAATGTGACTTTCCTATAGCGATTTATGGACGTTTGGTACGTAATCATTATCATTGGCTTATTTACCTTGAAATAAATTGTTATGATATTTTGAGAAAAAAGGTATTAACTTGTGTATATCTTACTTTAGTTGGGGATTCTTTATTCTTGCAATCAATATCTTTGCCTTAATTGCCTTGGTTGTTATTTTGTGATAGAAGTTTTGTTAAAATTTGAGTATGGACTTGTTTATCAACTAGCGTTATGTTTTAAGGCAAACTGCTTTAAATAGAAATGGACCTTTACATTTTTTTATCATTGTTTGAGCAACCATCTTTAAATTTGGCACGTGATAGGAATCAGCTTACATATTAGGACCAACTTTAGCTACCAGATTACGTTTTAATGTTTTATTACCAATCAATGATGTGTTTGAGGCTTTGAGCGGTAGGTCATCTCATCTGTTTACTAATTTGTAAAGTTGCTGACGTGATATTTTATTCGTTATTTTAGTGTATATGCCACATTTAATACTCTTTCAAAGTATAATTAAGAAAAGATCTTTTTTTACTGAATCTGTAAAGGAATTTATTGTAATTTTTTTTCATAAGAGGATTTTTTTGCATATGTGGCGTCTGATGTGCGCAGGCCCAGCAGCAACCAGTGCCACATAAGCAACTTGTGTCAAAAACAGTAAATTTGAAATCAACATAAATTGTAAGTTGGTTCAAACTTGGTTGTTAAAAGCGTAAAATCAGGAAAAAGTGTAAACTTTGTTTGTGGTTTGTGTAGTTTGCCTTACTTTTCACTAGCACCTAATTATTTGACAGCATTTAATGTTAAAATTATGATTTGTTTTTTTATGTCCAATCCTTTTACGTTGTTTTAACTTTTAAGAGCTTAAGTAAACATTGAAGCTCGCTCCAAATGGACTGTAACTGGTAATTGTGTTCAAGGGGTGTTGTGGTGGTTGGTAAGCGCTTTATTCACCTCTAGCAGAGGTCTTAGGTTTGAATTTTGCTTCTGATTTCTTGTCATAAACTCTTGAAGGTCACCTATCCTGTGCAAGCTATGATTTACCTTGGCCCGTTTTTAGCAGAGTATTGATGGGTCTTGTGAGTTTACCGGTAACGGGTCTCATGATCATGAAGAGAAACATAAATATGTTATTTGTAATCATTTTTAATTTGAGACTTGTTTATAAAAAAGTTAAATAATTGACTTGAAGTGTTCTGGTCAACCCAACCCGCCCATTACTATCTGTACCAAAAGATTACTTGTTTTGACTTGTTACCCCACATCCCCAAGGGAAGCTCATATGATTAAGGCCATATTTTTTTACGATTAAGTTCATAATAATCTAATATTATGTGGAATATTAGTTAGCGGTTGTCTTGAATTTCACCAAAAGCTTTCTGGTTATTGCAGGTTCCTTGTGAGCATGCCTTTTGCCTGGATTGCGCTAGGAGTGACTCTATATGCTATTTGTAAGACTAAAATTGGTGTTTTTTACTAATTGTTTTATTTTTTTGCAATTACATCTCTATAATGACTAATATAAGTTTCACTGGTACAATCATTCAGAAAGCATTAAAAGAATGGCTCCAAGTCGTGAAAACTTGGAAGAAAAGTGAATTAGCAGATACACTTTTTTCACAATTTCAAATATTAATTGACCCAAATAACTTCTTGCCACATTCCACACTTGGTTTTATAAGGCATGAGGCGCTCTAAGGCATTTTGATTCCAAAATCCAAGGCGTGCTCATAACTTATGCAAGCTGTTGTTCTATATACATCCAAATAAGCATTATGTATAACCAAAACTTGCATCTGTCTTGCCTCGTTTACATCTAAGCCTTTTTATCAAGTAAACATTCATGATCACTTGATCCCTTGGTTGTTTTTACATATCAACCTCTTAAATACCCTAATTTTGACAAAAATGTACATGAGACGCCACCTCAAGCCCTGAGGTGTTTCCAGAGTGCCTCACGCCTTTCTAAAACCAAGGTTCCGCATATTAGTGGACCCAGAAAGTGGCTAGAAGTTTTGAGCTGAATTATTCACTGTACCATGTAAAACAAAGTCTTATTAATAGGATTATCATTTTCATTTTTTTGCACAGGTGTGATGATCGTATTCAGAAGATCCAGACAATTAAAATGATGGAAGGCATCCTCATATGTGCAGCCCCACATTGTCTAAAATCGTTTCTTAAAAAAGCTGATTTCGAGGCCCATGTACACATGGTTCATGCCAAACTTGTTAACTCAAATCCTCAAAAGGATGGAAATGAGTCTGAAGCTGCAAGCACGAAGAAACCAACAGCTTCTGAATCAACGGTTCAAGCCCCAACCCCAAGACCACCCCAAGAGGGTGAAGACCGCACCCAACAGCCCCAAACCCAACCCACAATTAGACCACTCATACAGCCACACCCTAACCCACCCCATGGTTTTGATGGGCCAACACCAATGCCTATTCCGCAAATGAATTTTGACCACCCTATGACCGCCCTCCAGACGCCTGGTTTTGTAGTACCGGTGAACCCTAATGTAATGGGTCCTGGTTCATTCGGTCAACCACTTTATGCGGGCCAACAGGTTCCAGAAGCGGGTGTAGAACCAGGATCTTTATTGGGTTATCCTCAGTCTTGGAATGTTGGACCAAATAGTCAACCACTTGACCCTTCTATGATTATGAATCAAGGTGGCTTCTTTCAAGGAGGTCTACCACCACAAGGAGTGAATGGTAACGATGGAAGGAGCGGCGGTATGATGGCAGCAAACCCGTCACTCCCACCACCACCTACGCCTCAAGCTATGCCATTTGGCAATTTCCATGGTGATTCAAGTCGACTTGGACCAGGATATGGGTGGCAACAAGACAAGCGTGACAGTTTTGGAAGCAGTCGAGATTAATGTAGTCGATATATGCTTCCTACTTTGTGAGACGGTGCACTTGTTATATTTTGTATGATCTTTAGATGATTCTCTATTTTGTTTGCATCATAGTTCAAATCTTCATGCAGACATAGTTTCAAGAATATGCACTCATGGTATACATCAATACAATCAACTGTTACTTTTTTATGAACAATGATTTTTGAGGTGTTGGTGGGATGGTGGATAATAAGTTAATAACCTATTTCTGCACAACTATTTTTATTTACAACACAAATACACATACGCGTTTAAAATGTTGTGTAAAAATGGCCATTTTTTAAAATCAATTGATGAACAATCTACAGGAGATGTAGGTCTGTTTAGAATCGTTTTTACAAAGATCAGGTGAATCAAATCCCCATAACAGCTGCATATTATCTGTCCATCAAAGTCAAGGTCAAACCGACTAATTTCCAACTCTAGCATTGATACAAATTTAGTCACGGATTATCTAATAATTTTTTTCCTTTACTTAATATATAGAGAATTCATTAAGATGTTAATACTCTTAATAAATGAAAGAATCATATCAATTTTACAGTTGAAAGTTGGTCAGTTTGACCTGAAAAGTCAAACATATGACCATGAGATAAGGGATATAGTCATCGTTACCTGTTGTGAATTTGTGCTGTTTCTGTCCATTGGAAAATAATTATAAGCAGGAGTAAGAGAACAGTGGAGACATGATAACAATGTGTAGTTACTAAATGGATATTACAAACATCACCCATGAAGCCAAAGTGTTATTATCAGAATTGCCACTGTAATATTTATATTCCTCCATAGAACCACATCTGCAACTGATCAAATGCATACAAGACTTCAAATAGTTGAAATCCCAAGAACATAAATTTGAGTTAGTCATGTTTTGATCAAAAGATTGAGGGAGTGTTTGAGTGTTCATTTTAAAGTGATTGTCATGATCAGTCTTTAGTGTTTATGTAAACAATTTCTGCTTGTAATTATCTACTTAGTTTAGGAGACAAATGATTAGTTTGATTCTGGTTGCAACAAAATGATTATCTAAAGGTAAAGTAATATTACTTATAATATTGGGTCCACATTTGAGACTTTTCCATCCTCAATTATTAAAATTAGAAATATCTCTACGCGCGTTGCGAGGGAAATTACCATGGACTTGATATGAAAGCCAGAATACTAAAAATATCGTAATGGCTATCACTACGACTTATAACCCGAAAACATCAAACGTTGGTGGATGAAAGCTATGACTATGGTTGCAGGATGACATTAAGGCCATAGTAGCCACAAGAGGCACATCAAGCTATGGTGACAAGAACTACACCTACGATAGCAAGAGCTATTCGGATGACATTAACAAGAGAAATTAATAAATCCTTATATAGACAAAGAATACAAGAGAAGAAGAAAAAGAAATGTGTCACACAAGAAGATGATGAGAGAAGAGAACTGATGGTTAACCACAATCTGGTGGTGGTAAGAGTGAAAAAGAGATGGAAAGAAAAGAAAAAAGCAACCATACAGAATATGAAAATATCCTAAAGTATTATAAATTATTTATAGAAGTTTAATAAGAATGATTACAAAGAAAACTAATTATATCATATCTCCTAGTTATAATAAAGATACACCACTTGCGTTATAGTAAGAATCAAAGCATCTTTGGAGTAAACTTAGATTCACCTCTGATAAGGAGTAGTTTATGATAATATAGTTTAAAAGTAGTATAGATTTGTCATATTAAAAAAGAGTTATAATAAAGATAATCAAAATTAACCCTAACTTAAATATTTCATCTGATAACTACACGTATGTGTGTATCCTACCCAATATGTAATTGATAAATCAAATATATAACTGCAATAGGTGTAAATCCCCAATAGTTATTATTTGTTTCACTTGTAACATAACAAGTCATACTTTCATACAGTATATAACAATATCCATGCAAATGAAATGAAAAACAATATACAGACTCTCAATTGATCACATATAAACAGCGATCCTAGTCAACAATGGCTTTTAATAGTAATAAAAATATTAAAGTCAATTAAATGTCAAAAATACCCTTCTTAAGATGGTATACAACTTCAAAACTTGATATCAGATGTTGTAAAATTATACAAGCAGATCATAATGATTACTCCCACTGTACAAAAGCCTCACAGCTTTCTTGGGTTTTCCTTGTTTTGAACTCTTGCCATAATCAGCTCCATATTCAGCAATGGGTATGAAACCCGACCCGTAACCAGTTCTTGTATGCTGCAAGTGTCGGAAGATATTACAACATCACAAATCAGTTCACTATTTAATTCATTTTAATGTTATATCTCCAACAGGCTGAATGGACCAGATAAAGAAATGTTGAAAAGGAGAAACCCGGTTGAAACTGAAAGTAACCTAAAGTGTATTTTAACGATTGAATTTTCTGAATTGTAGCACACATGTATTAAAAATTATAAAACTAATAAAATATATAGTTTTTCAATCACGGTTACCCATTAATTGTTTACGAATAAATAAAACTGCAGGAAGATTTTTTGCAGGTCAACCCAACACGACCTGTATTTAAAAATCTTTTCATAATCTGACCCGCCTATGTAGCCACCTCTACCCGAACAAATCTTTTTAACAAGGATTATTACCTCATGCTCAGGTATATAGACAACGATTGGTTGGCGACATAACTTGGAGAGTACCTATGAACCACGTGTATTCAAAAAGCAGATATAAAATAAGCTAAAGTACCCAATTGTTCCAAGGATAAAGACAACAGTTGTTATCTTTCTCATTTATTGCTAAAGATAAGAAGGCCTATTGTTGTTGCTAGTAGCAGTTATTGTTGTTAGTCTAACTGAAATACAACATTCACTGAAGTTAAGAGGTTATTCTGCCATGCCTCTTCTTTAAAGGTTATTCAAATAACATGTAATTTGTAATCATATTTAACACACTAAATATTTATAAATTAAAAAGAAAAAACAAGAGATTTGGACAAAAAGCATTCTAGATCGGCCAAACTTGGCCCTTTTTGACCGACTCAAAATTACCCATTTTGATCTGTTACCCAACCCACTAGTCAGGTCCATTTCACCAACTCTAGTTTTTAAGAATAGATTATGTACATAAGGTAATGTTCTGCATTTTTTAAAATGGTATGTGGTTAAGACTACACAAAGAGTCAAACATTTCAGGTTTAACAAGAAAGTACATACAAAGCTAATTTTAAATGGAACTGGCACAGATGAAAATAACTTCCTTAAAAGAATCACAAAAAGTTTAAAAATGACCCATGCATCCATCTACATCTTTCTCAATTTACCCCCATAAGCTCCAACTTAGTGTTTTCTTTGTTGAGTCACTATACAATGCATACAGATGGTTAATATATATTAAATACTAACCAGTAGTTCTGACTCTCCTCCCCAAAAATCTGGCCGTGCAATGCGTTGACAGTAACTACAAGCATTTAATAAATAATATTATCATCAGATTGCAAATCTTGAGTTTCTTGTACAGTAAGAGGTCACAATTTTAACCGTTTTAAGGATTCTTCAACTGTAATTGCAACTAATGCTTCTTCGTATTGATGTCTTTCTTTTTCATTATCACATAAGACTTCTTTTATTGCCATCCGCAGTTCATCTGCAGCATAAGCTCTTACCAAACATTTAGGCAAAGTTATAAGATTTAACAACAGAAGACAAACTTAAAAGACACGCACACGCACAAAAAAATAATAATAAATAAATAAATAAATAAATTAACAATCAGTTGCAACATCTAATATGGTATCTTTAAGGATATAAACAAGTCAGAAGAATCTGTGATTAATCATTGTTAAGTGGAGAAACTTGAATACTATAGAATAGAGATTTATACATGTGAGATTATTCAATTCTACAATTCTACATGCACACATACGGAAAGCTATTAAAACTCTGAGATAGTATAGATTTTATCGATTGAGTATCATAGTTTTGAAGCATTTACTTGGCAAAATGATTTTTCCAATATGCATTAATCGCACAGTTCATCTTCATGATTACATTGTCATTGAACCTTAAAGCTGAACTAAGAAGTTGAATGATAAGGATCTACGGGTCGACCCAGCTGTGGTGGGGGTAGACCCAGCTGGGTTAGTGGGGTATTGAGAATCAGTCAAAAGCAGTAACTCATTAAGCATGGAGATAGTACTATTCTTATTTATACGTTTAGAAGCAGGGGGGGAGTTAGTATCCAAAAAATTCTTTGTAATTGGAGTTTCATCCTACTTGAAATGTGCTGTTCTTGTCTTAATTTCTAGTAATCAAGCAAGCCGACTTTTGTGTTATATCATTGAAATTAATAATCCAATCGAACTCAAATGAAACACAAAAGGAAAAGACGTATGAAACATAAAAAAGAACCTGCATTGTCTCTTTCTTCTCGAGGGCTAAGAGTAAGGCTCTTGTTCATAGCCATTCCTTTAACCTACAATAAAATCCAATTCCTGATTCTTATTCCATCAAATCTCATTTCAAAATGCTTCCCACTCAATCTTTTTATAAATTCATTGTCTTGATTTTACATAACTTCACGTTGTCACTTTCTTGTTTATTTTCTATAACATATTAAAACCAAAGAATCATTAGGCCACATAAATCATACCAGAGCGCGAAACATACATCTGCCATCACCAGTAACTTTATGAACCCTAAAACTCTCCACTTTGTTCAATGCTGGTGAAGCTTCCCTAAATTCAAACAAGATATTACTGAACTTAAACAAAAACTAGAGCATTTAAGGAGTCCATCACCATAGCAATCCAGTTGAAACATGAAATTAAGCTCTCAACAAAAACAATTTACCAAATTAGACCTAAAACTGACCGTACAAAATGAACCAAGTACTGTCACAAGATCAAAATCCCTAATTTCACAACACTAAATAGTTTAACAACAAACAATTGAACCATAGTTGTTGCACTTACATATTTGGTCCAATTCGCGCAAAGAATCGGTGTGTGTTATCAGTGATGAACACAGGTTGTACGGCATTCCGAGAAACCTTAGTGGCGATTGTAGTGACAGGAGAAGATACGATTTCGAACTTTGCTAATCCAATCTTTATCTCTTGAAGGATAACATCTGCAATGAAAAGAAACTCATATGTTTTATTTGTTAATTGTAGCATATCGAGGAAGAAGAGATTATTGTATTGATGTTACCGTTGGACGCCATGGGTTCTTCTTCTTCTTCGTATGAAGGAACTTGAAGTTGTTCAAAGGAGAAGATGAAGAAAGTTTAGACTTTTGTTTGGATTATCTTCTTTTATCCACTTAAAACTTGCAAGGTAACTTATGAAACATCTTTCTTGTTAATACAATTCGGCTCGACATGAAATTAAACAGGTTAGTATTAAGATGAATGGATTTGGGTTGATCGAGTTGATCGGGTTGAGGTGTTAGTGACATGACAAGAAATGTGTCTATATGGGTTTGATCTGTTTGTATATGATACGTAAATAACACTCTAAACGAGAGGTGAGAGGTTTTGTCTCTTTTTGAAATCCAAGGTTCAAACTTTAACATTTACAAATTGTTATTAAGTGTTACTAACTTCTAACAACTAATATGTCACTTAATGAAAAAAAGGAAGAAAACGATACATATAGTTAAATGTGTTATATTAAGGTTCACTAATAAGAGTATTTACAACCCATTCCTTGAATTGATAAAAGTGTGTTCCTTATATCATATGGTATGATTATAAGTGGTTGTAAGTGAAAGACAAGGAAAATTTATTGTTCAATCTGTATTTTAGAAAACATTGTTCAAAACCTTATAATGTTTTTGATATATTTTAAGTAATTGTGAGTGAAAAAGAAAAAAAGTAATGATAAAAGTATAGAAAGTATTTTTAATTGAAAAATAAAAAGAATTTTTTTAATGTAACTATATGAAGGAGGATGAGAATTGAGTTGTGAACACTCTAAGGGACTGTTTGACAGCCTCTTAATCAGGCTCTTAATGATTCAGATGTCCGAATGGTTCAACACTTAATGATTCAGACTGTTTGTTTCGCGAGCACATGTCTGAATGGTTAAGAGATTTACCTCTGAATGGTTAAACATCATACTGATGTTGAATGGTTAAGAGGTCTAATGCTGAATGATTAAGACATATTATCTAAATTGGTCAGACATTTGTCTTTGAATAATTAAATTATATACTAGCTCTTAATGATTCAGACCTCTTAATGATTCATCACTTAATAATTCAGACCTCTTATTAGTTCAACACTTAATCATTCAAAAGTTGTCAAACAACCCTAAATGTATTTAAACATATTGTATTCAGGTTCACCATGCGTGTTAAACACACACCTATATTTTACCGTATATCAGTCTTGTGTGCTTTTACTTTATAACCTTGTAATTGTAATTTAATGCGAGTTTAAAAGAGGTAATAAATAACTTTGAATATTTATTTAACCAACTTAAACTGTATAACTAGAATACCATTTATGGTCATTATGTATAAAATGTAGAGGATAATAACTAAAGATATTATTTAGATCCCTAAAGTTTGGCCAAAAGATTACATCTGCAACTTATGTAATTCTTGATTTATAAGAAGACAGAAGCTCATATCTAGTTCACGAACCAAAAGCATGATCTCAATGATTCAATAGACGATAGTTGCCAGCCCACCTGATGGGTCCTCGGCATGGTCACATGGCTTTACAAAGAAAGTTCGCTGAAGTAATTATTCTAAAAATTCAAGAACAGAAGAGCGTTTATGGGTCAACCCGACCCATGTTGACCCGTGCTAAAAACACAATCTTGGCACAAACCGGGTTTGACCCGTTATCCAACTCGTTCCAAATTTTCATCTCTAAGCATATCAGATTGGTACGCGTGATGTATGGTTGACATCATACCTGTGATACATTGTTAATTTCTATGTTAGCATTGCAATGCACATACAGAAAGAAATTCTTCAGAAATATCATAAACTAAAATTATAATATGACCAAGAACACAAACAGGCTTCATGAAACAATCACGTATTTATGTTTATAAACATTTAAGGGTATGTATACAACAGTATTAACTGTAAACTCGTAATCATGTTTTCACGTACAAGAAATGAAGATCATTGTTCATCAATCAAAAAATGAACGAAAAGTTATGTGAGGTTTATTTGCTCCTTTTCTTGGCTTCACTGTACAAAATAACCCCGAGCACCGTGAGCAAATAACCGAGCATTCCAGTCACCGATACAGGATTCTTAAATATCAAAATTGATATAACAACAGCCACTGCTCCTTTTGCATTTCCCAAAACCTAGTATTTTAACCAACATAAAGAAAAATTAAACTTTAAATATGTGCCTTAGTTTGCATCGTCACATATTGATGTAAAACAAACATATGCGACTAGAGGTGCCAAGATGAGAGGATCGGGCAGGTTAGGTAATGGGTTAACCAAGTCAATTCGGGTACATGCTTTGACCACCGGCAGAGGTTCATAGGGGCCGGGAGGGGCCGCCGCCCCCCTATTTTTTTGTCCGTAGTGTTAAATTTAGCTCGATAGTGTAAATTTTTGGTCCGGTAGTGTAAAATTTTATATAAATATTGAGTTCCCCCCCCCCCAAAAA
>BJCM01084227.1:0-11693 GCA_018326385.1 Flaveria bidentis
GTCATCGTCATCGTCATCGTCATCCTCATCATCATCGTCATCGTCATCGTCGTCTTCGTCGTCGTCGTCATCGTCGTCATCGTCGTCGTCGTCGTCGTCGTCATTATTGTCATCGTCGTCGTCGTCGTCATCATCATCATCATCATCAGCATCATCATCATTATCATCATCATCATTATTATTATCATTATCATCGTCATCATCATCATCATCATCATCATCCTCATCCTCCTCCTCCTCCTCCTCATCATCATCATCATCATCATCGTCATCATCATCATCGTCATCATCGTCATCATCGTCGTCATCATCAACATCATCATCATCATCATCATCATCATCATCATCATCATCACAAGTGCAACACCAGACATCTTCTGCACGTACAAGATTGTAAATCTGCTAAAGGAATGTGTGATTCGCCTAAAACCAGACATCTTGTTGCAACACAAGTGCAATAAGCATGGTTGCAAAGTATTAAGTTTAAGTTTGAATAACTATAGATGAAAGACGATGAGACCATAGATGCTTTCACATCAAGACTAACTAATATTGGTGCAAATTATGTTCAACCACACTAGTTTGAAAAGTCTTGACCTCTATGCCTGGTAGATTTATTCAGATATAATTTCTTCCATTAAGCAATTTACTAATCTAGACAATGTAACTCTAAATGATACTATAGATTTATTAAAAACCTTTGAAGAAACGATCAAGTATAAAAAATAAACTATGGTTGAGACTCAAGATAAACTATTGTTCATGCGTCATGACAAGAATAATAGTCATGGAAAATGCTTTGGAAATCATGGACCAAAGAGATTTAACTCGTCAAAGAAGAATTGGCAAGATGGCAAGGTAAAGCAAGAAGCCAAGGATGAAGGATCTTCTCAGAAATACCATTACAATAGATAAAAGAAAACTCATAAATATTTGAGTAAGGTTAGATGTCACAAGTGCAAGAAGCATAAGAACTATGCAAATTCCTATCCTCAAAATGAGTAAACACACAAACAATCTAATCTAGTGGAAGAGGATGATGAGCCCACTTGTGACATCAAGTTTTCTTGAATGAAAAGCAAATTGAATCAAATGGATATGTGACTACTAGTGGAAGTCTATAGTACTTAGAACAATAGTGCAAATAATCATATGACTGGTAGTAAAGAACATTTTAGAGAAATTAAGTTTTCATAATGAACAAGAAGACCATCAAGTTTTCTTGAATGAAAAGCAAATTGAATCAAACCGATATGTGACTACTAATGAAAGTCTATGGTACTTACGACAATAGTGCAAATAATCATATGACCGGTAATAAAGAACATTTTAGAGAAATCAATGAAAAGATCACTGGACAAGTTCGTTTTGGTGATTGTTTGTATGTAGAGATGCAATGAAGTGGCTCAATCTTGTTGGAATGTAAAAAGAAAGAACAAAAAATTGTTTTTAATGTCTATTACATTCCAAGTTTGAAAGGAACAATCTTAGCCAAGGACAATTGACTGAAATTGGATGTAAAGTCTTATTAGAATGTGATTTATTATATCTATATGATTATAATCAGAATTTGTTTTTAAAAGTCACACATTCCAGGAATAAACTTTACAACATCAATTTAAAGATTAGTGTACCCGTGCGTCTATTGTCCAAGCTAGATAAAGAAGCATGGTTATGGCATGCTCGTCTAGCTCATATGAAATTTGATGCTACAAAATCTATGACTCACAAAAATTTGGTTCAAGGAATTCCTCGTATAAGCAAGTAAAATTGTGATGCATGTCTATTAGGAAATCACTCTCGAGCTCCATTCCTAAACCAAGTGAGGTTCAAGTCACTTTAACCTTTAGACTTGGTTTATGGAGATCTTTGTTGTCCCATATCACCACCGACTCATTCTGGCAAACTAGATATACTTTCTTACTTGTAGACGATTGTACTCGCTACATGTGGATTTATTTCTTGAATACTAATGAGCAAGCTTTTGAGACTTTTAAAAAATTCAAACAAATTATGAAAAATAAGGTGGGAACCAACTTGAAAATGCTAAAAACCGATAAAGGAGGATAATTCACATATGGTGAATCAGTTTTGTAAAGAAAATGATATTTCTAGACAACCTAAAAGCATCCTATTCACCACAAAAGAATGGTGTGGTCGAACGTAGAAACATAACTATGTTATCTACTACTTGTAGCATAATGAAGGCTATGTCAATGCCTTAAAATTTTTAGGGTGGGTCTGTAAGGCGTACCATATATGTGCTAAAAATAATTCCAACTAAAGCACTGATAAATGCTACACCTTTTGAAGTATTAAATGGTAGGAAACCCAACATAAAACATTTAAGGCTTTTTGGTTGCGTAGTATATTCTATGGTACCATCAAATCATCTTACCAAGTTGGATGATAGAAATGTTAAAATGGTATACTTAGGAGTTGAAGAAGGATCAAAGTCATGTAGATTATTTGATCCTACAACTAAGTGAATTTTTATCAGTAGGGATGCCAAATTCCTAGAAAAGGATTCATGGAATTGGAAAGAGCACATGAATGAAGTTGGAAGTGATAAACCTAAATGGATAGACTTCATTGTTAAGGAAAATTCAAATGAAATTCCTCAAGGAAACAACAAAGTATATCCAATACTGTGGAAGATGAACATACATGGTAATCAAAAATACCAACACCCGTTATCTCCTAGTTCACCAAGTTCTCCTTTCACTCCTCCAACTTACACCTATGAACCTGCTTCGGCAGAGACTGTTAAACATACATCAACTTCAGGAAGATCAACTAAACCTCATGATCATACAGTAATATGAGATTTTAAACCCTTACAAAGTTTGTATAAAGATGCCTTAGAAGTTGAAATCAATGAATTACTATTACCTAAAGAGGAACTTTGAAACTATAAGGAGGCAACCAAATATAAGAAATGGATTGAAGTTATGTAGGCTGAAATGGATTTAATCAACAAGAATAATATATAGACATTGACCAAGTTACCTGATAATCATAAAGCAATTGTCCTAAATGGGTATTCAAGACTAAGAGAGATGCAAACAGGAAAATAATAAAGCATAAGGCGCATTTGGTAACCAAAGGCTATGTACAACAACAAGGTATAGACTTTGATGAGGTCTTTGCTCTGGTAGCCTGTATAGAAACAATCCACCTTATTTTGGCCTTTGCCGGTTATAATGAATGGGAAGTACATAACCTTGATGTAAAAACTTCTTTCTTGCATGGCGAACTTAATGAAAAAGTTTATGTGTCACAACTTGTAGGGTTTATGAAACCACAAGACATAAGGAAAGTCTACTAACTCTCTAAAGCTTTGTATGGACTTAAACAAGCACCACATGCATGGAATGTGAAACTTGACCACACATTGAAATCACATGGTTTCAAGAAATGCACTTTAGAACAAGTAGTCTATACAAGAAAAAGAAAAACTTCTACTTTGCTTGTTGGAGTATATGTTGATAATCTCATAGTCACTGGAACTCTAAAGAAAAAAAATACACTTGTTCATATCTCAAATGGAAGAGAAATTTTAGATGAGTGACTTAGGGTTACTAGCTTATTATCTTGCGATAGAAAGTCACCTAATCGGGGGGGGGGGATATATCTATTAAACAATCTGGTTACAATACTAAGATTCTAAAGAATGTTGGTATGTTAGATAGTCATGAAACCAAGATCCCAATAAACCCTGGCACATTGTTAACTAAAACCAAAGGTGAAAAATAGGTTGATCTCGTTGAATATATAAGTCTGATTGGTTATCTAAGGTATTTATGTGAATTCAAGGATCACAGTCAAGAATTATTAGTGTAAGATTGGAATCAATTTAATGATTGCGG
The DNA here is from genome assembly GCA_018326385.1 of Flaveria bidentis. Classification (NCBI taxonomy): domain Eukaryota; kingdom Viridiplantae; phylum Streptophyta; class Magnoliopsida; order Asterales; family Asteraceae; genus Flaveria; species Flaveria bidentis. The sequence continues at coordinate 3,870 of BJCM01084227.1, forward strand.
AATGATCATTAATTATTGCTTAATTGATTAACTATTAAAAATAAATGACAAGAAATATTAATGATAAAGAACAGTCTGATATCAAGTCAATAATAAAATAACAAGATTTGATTCAAAAGTGTTTCATTAAAACTTATTAATGATTACATATGAACAAATGATGACTAATATAAACAATGAAATCTTTGAATGTGTTGATGTTTGAGATGTATTGATATGATAGTTGCTAGGGTTTTATGTTTAATTGATTGTGTAAATCGATGTGATGTTTGATGTGTGCTAGCTGGTCTCTGTCTATGTGAAACCTAGGACTCATATTTAAAGATACACGTGTTTCTGTTAAGGAAACAACGAATCTCTTGGAGTTCGTGATTGACTTGAAACACTTGTATGATATAAGTACACGTGTTTGTTCTTCCGCAGCTACTTTGTCTTTAATAGGATTTTGCTTTCCGTAGGAAGTCTTCACTTGAATTTCTCATCTCCATATGAAATATTCATCAATGAGTTTGGTCTTTGTAGTCTCATCTGTACTGATGTTCATCTGTAGAATATCTTCGGATGAAAGACCTGTAAGAAAAATATCTACAGAAGCACAAAAATGGTCATTCGTACATGTTTCTTACACTTAGTCAAACCAAGTATAATGTTTGTACCTGCAATCATGCACATAAATCAACACACATATGGGTCAACCTACGTACATAATGCATACATTAAAATAATGAATTAAAAATATTTATTACAATTAGTGATTAAATTTCTAAGCCTATACAAAATGATCAAGACCTATTGTTCCTAGATCTAACAATACTCCCCCTTAGGCTTAACAACTTTCAATTAAGCTCTTCAGGCTTGACAGGTCTTTAAGTCTTGCTATTATTTTGTTGTAGAAGTATGAAACAACAGTCTTCTGATCATCATACTTGTAGTTGATCTTCATCTTGCTAATCATTTATAATGTTTCAAAACATAGACCCAAAACATCTTCTTCAGTAGTCTGTGTTTCTACAACACTCTAATTATTCACTATTCTAGCTCATCTTGTTCTGAGATCCTTAGTTTATATACTTCCTTGATGTTAGTTCCTATCAACTACCCAACCTCATATCTTCTTCTCTTGTATGCCTTTGCATGCAATTTATCAATCACTTGAATCATGTGAGCATATAGGCATAAATCATTCTGAGCTCTTTCATCAGACAGCTTTGGGAAGAATTTATCATGAAAGTATGAAGTGTAGCTAGGGTGAAACAAGTTGATTTCCACAGGATCAAAGATCCTGATCCAGTCAGCTTTCTTCTTTTCTGTATTTCTCATTAGCACTAGCTCTTTTGTCTTCTCAACATATCCCCACTCTATGATAGGATATGTGTATTGATTTCCATCACTTGACTTTATTGTTGCTGTTTTTACTGTTGTTGTATCCAATCCTCTCTAAAAATTCATCATCCACCAAATCAGAGGGAGTTAGATTTAAACCTTTTCATCCTTTGTTTAGCATCCTCTCTATTGGCTTCTTTTAGCACATCATCTATGAACTTAGTCTTTAATTTACCCATATACAAAGAAGTATCTTCCTCTTAGGTGAATTGGGTAGTTAGAGATGATTAGGCTTTACAGATCCTTGAGGTCACATTAAGGCAGACATAATTTTGATACTACATCATTGAAGTATTGAATTTGTCTAGATGTTCTTTTTATGACTACACAATCCCACTTTTGTTTCCTGGCCATAATCCTGTTACCTTCCAAAGAGCTAGGAGTTATGAGGCAATCAAAAGTTCTATCAATGTAGACTTCTGTTTAGTTATTTCTTTGACTGTTGTTCCTAATGGCCACACTTTTCCAGGTATAACTTCACGTGGCTCTCTGATAAATTTTTCTTTCCCTTTGTGTTGGTGTTTACTTTCAAATATGATAGGCTCAGTAGGAATTTTGTTATGTTGCTTGGTATCAGGATTTGGAGCTTCAGTCTTGAATCTCACACCAGTTTCAAGCTCAACATTCATCACATATTCCATCATCCTCCTGAGCTCACCAACTGTTCTTCCCTTAAGCTCATGCATTTTGTATTTATGACATTGTAGCCAACAGGTCATATTGCATTTGCTTAGCTTTGCTGTATCATAATGACCCAAACCCTTCTTTATTTTCTCAATTGATTGAAAGGTTGTGAATGAATCATAGTTGCAATTTAGGATCATAAAGCTTGCTAACTCAAACTCCTTCAGCATATTCTTCATCTCATTCATATTCATCCTCTCTACCATGTCATATGGTAAGCCATGGTTGATTAGGGTCATAAACATTGAAGATTTTGGCTTTTCTTCCCGTATGTCTTTGGTGGTCAACAGTTCATCAGCTTTTGATTCTTTGTCTGCTTTGGGAGATTCATCTTTTGTAAGTTCATTCCATTTAGCATCACTCTTAGTTTCAGCATGAGATGTTGGCTTCAATGTGGAAAATCCACTAAAGGAGTGTGCTCTAGAGATGTAGGCTTTGATCTTTTTGGTGAATCTACAACATCAATCACATCTTTCTTTACATTCTCCAAATACTTCCTCTTTCTTGAGTATAGTATTATTTGATTTGAAGCTTCAACAAATTCTTTTGTTTGTGTTGATGGAGCAACATTTTCAAGGGCATAAATTTTCATCTTGAGCTCATCAATTTCTTCATATTTTCTTTTCAATAAAGCAGACTGAGCAATTCAAGAGTTGTTTGCATTTTCAACTTCCAACAGGAGTTTCTCATTTTCAGCCTTCTCATGTTTCACTGAATCTTTAAGTTCTTCTACATGTTGAAGTAGTGCATCAATTACTTCATTGTTTCTTTGTACCCTTTATCTGTTCAGTCTGGCTTCTTGTTTGTTCATTAGCTCCTCTTTTTCTTTTAAATTCCTTTCAATTCTTTTATTCTTTCCTTTATTTTGTTTGACTTGATGAAAAGTTTATTATACTCAGCAACCAAATTAATTTTACTCATAGGGATTCTTCACTTAGATCATCTTCATGATATGCAATCATATCAACATAATTGGCTTTTTCTTCCCCTTATTTGATGTTGAGTAGCAATCTCATCATCATTCATTTCATCAGGGGCTATACTAGCTGAGCTTGAACTGGACTCAACAACTTGATCTGCCTGCTCTTAATTTGGTTGTTGTTGTTGTTGAGTATCAATGATTGGAGATGTTGGTTCAGTGTGATTAGACAACACTAGGGTTTGTGAGTTGGTTATTGAGAGTGGTAAGGTACTTGCTTGAGATACTAACTCAGTCTCAGCAATGTATACTGTGTTTAGAGATTGAGTAACAGAGATGGGTTCTGTATGAGCACTCTCAAGAGATTGATTTTATGGAGTTGGAGGTTGTTGATGAGTGGGTGATTGAGGGTGAATTGGAGAGATGGGCAAGGTGTTTTCACTGACTGGCGATTGAGGTTTTGGGGATGATTCATGTTGAATAGGTGATATGGGCAGGGCGTTTTCACTAGCTGGGGAATGAATTTGTGGAGATTGGTGAGGGTGGTGTGTGGGAGATTGAAGTGGGGTGGCTTCTTCAGCATCAGCAGATGAACTCTCTTGTTGGTCTTCTCACACTAGCTCTTATGGGATGTTGGCATTGGCATCCACCACATGGGCAAACATTTGCATATCTTCAACTTGGTATTTTCCACTAATCTTGTTGAGTACAGATCTTCCTAGGTGTGATTGATGAAATACATCACCATCTCTGTCTATCCTAGGCAATTCACTATTGATGATTAGTTGCAAAAACCTTGGGAACATGAACATCTTCTCAGGTTTATGAACTCTAATTTGGTCACATAAACAATCAAATATGTACTTTGAGTTGTTGTATGTCCTCCCTTCAAATATGCCAATGATTCCAAAGAAATCGTGTCTAGAAAATCTATCCAATCCGGACTTCCTGTTGGAGATACACTTGAGATAAGTGTGACATAGAAATATATAGGGCTTGCATAATCTTCCTTTCTATATCTCTCCTTTTTCTAAATCACCATTGTACCCCATCAGATAGAACACTTTCTCTATGTATTCATTCTCGAATACATCAGGGTAACCAGCTTTTTGTTCTCACAACTCTAGTACCCTTCTGATGGTCTGCTCATCAATCCTTAGTCTTTCATTCTTATCATCAGCCATAATCACTTCAAACTTCCCCTCTTCCTCTATTTGTGCTGAATTCCAAAAATCAACTATATGATCATGATGAATCATAGGCACTGCTGTCAAGGCATAGAAGAGCATGGATCGTCGTATATATCTGATGATGTCTCGACATCCTTCAGCTGCAGGGTCATATGGATTCAAGAATGCACATACATTGTGCTCTCTGGCAAATTGATTTGCCATCTATACATAAAAATGATGAAGATTAGGTTAGAATCAATGTTACAAACATGTGAATACGAACAGTTTAATTGATAACAGTGAATCAAACAGTTCATTATTGATGATTATGACATGTTTTACCTTCAAAACAATGGTATCAACTCAAGTTTAGTGCATTGTTTGATGTTTTGATTCGGTATTTTGATATTTTGTGGAAAGAAGGGTGATGTTTTTAGAGAATGATTTTCTAGGTCTAAAAAGTACTTTGTAAAAATGAATAATTAATAATTAAGTCAAATAATCATTTATACTCCCTCGGAGTTATTAATTTCATTTATTAAAATGAAGTGGGTCCCACATTCCTTATTACTTCTTCCGTGTAATTGATTTATTCTGCAAATTCCAGTTCTTCTGTAGGACATCTACGGGAAATTGTGGATGCCTAACTATCAAGAACTCAATTCTTCATTGAAGTATAACTTGATTTTCCATAGATTACCAATCTATGATAATAGATTATACTTTTAAAATATTAACACATCCGTAGATTACTAATATACGGATTGTCATATTTTACTTGACTTTTGCATTGTAGGTTCTGCTGATGCTGAAAATGCACTGTAGCTTCTGCTAATGCTGAAAATACACTAGTCCCTATCAATTGATAGAACCATTTATTGCTATTGGACCTTGTTGACTTTGTTTTCATGACAATTTGTGCACAAGAAGATTTAAAACTTGAAAAACTTCATGTATCCTACAGCCAAGTTAGAGCTCAAGTCCTAATTCCTTCATTTGATTTTTATTTTGAAAATTTAGATTTTATGTTTCATGCATTAACTACTCCCCCTAAGTTTTTGATTAATGATAAGATTTTTCATTCATCATAAATTTATGAAGAAGAATAACATAAAAGGCACATGACTGTCCAAAGGTTACAAAACATAAATAAACTAAAAGTAACAAAATTGAATCAAATTCACATATAATGGGATCAAACTATGGCACTCAACTTCTTCCTGTTTGATTTGTTTGTTTTAAATTATACCTGATTCTGGTCCTGATTGCAAGTATGTTTATCCACTTAATTCAAACAAGAGCTATGTTGTCAACTAGGCAAGTTGTTTATCATGTTTTGATGTTTATTAGAGAGAAACAGTTATGGGTTCCACATTCAATTCACATTAGAGTTTGTCCTCTGTTTGTGAATCAATTCATCACTGTTTCACACTTAGAACTATGTACATCAAATTATAAATTCTATCTTGAGAAAAATTTGAAGTCTCATTAATGCTTTGTTGCTAAAGCTCTTAAGTTAATATACAGTTGATCACAATGGATTCTTTTGAGAGCTTAGATATGATCATCATCAGGTCACCAGGTCTTTACTTCCGTAAAACATAGGTGCCTTCAACCTAGGTCTTTGTTTAGACAAAACAGAGGGATGATGAGTGTCATGATCTTTTCACCTGTTGGATACAGATGTACACCATGGTGTTCATAAACCCAGGTCTTTGTTCACATAAAACAGAGGGAATATCATTTGAAAGAAGTTATAAAGTGTTTTACATAGTGTGATTAGGTGAGTGAATTGATCATATCATGATAAGACTTACTTGATTGATCCTCAAAATGGAGTTTCCCACAGACCGCCACCTATTCATTATATTAAGCATGCTCTTAGTGTAGTTTCCACTCAAAATGAACCTACTCACATATCAAAGAACTTCTAATAAGATTTTAACGAATTTCAAGAACTCAGGAAGCAAGCAAAGACATAGTGTATATCATTTCCCAAACATATGTCATGCTGAAATAAAAGACAATAAACAAAGACAATATTTTTGTATGTTTTTCTAAATTTTTTGGGCTTTCTTTTATTACTATTTACAAGGAAAAACACATGCTTTTCTTTGTTAATAATGATTAATCTAAGTTAATCATGCCCATGGACTCAATTAGAAAATTAAATCTAACTGAATCAAATGCCTTAGTGAATAAGGGAGCAAGTTGATTTGTTGTATCCACTTTGAGTAACTTGATTAAACCTTTTTCTGAGCAATCTCTCAGAAAATGGTATTTGATTTCAATATGCTTTGTTTTACCATGTTGCACTAGATTAGTAGTGATGAACATAGCATCTGAATTGTCAATATGAATTGGAGTTTGAAGGAAATTGTAACCATAATATAGTAATTGGTTTTGAAACCAAATAACTTGAGAGTAACCGGCTAAAGCAGCTATATACTCAGCCTCAACTGTGGATACAAATACATTTGTTTTCTTTTTGCACTGCCATGAAACATGTGTTGGTCCTATAAATTGACATCCACCAGTTGTGGATTTTCTAATATTGTTGCATCCTCCATAGTCACTGTCTGAATATGAGTAGAGAGAGAAGTCTCCATCTTTTGGATACCATAGACCAAAGGCTAGTTTCCCTTTGAGATTTATGAAGATCCTCTTCACAACATTCAGATGGGACGCTTTTGGATTTGATTGTCACCTAGCACAAACACACACATCAAACATTATGTCAGGTCTCATGGCAGTTAAATACATAAGAGATCCTATCATTGATCTATACAATCTTTGATCAATATATTTTCTTATAGGATCGAGTGCAATTTTGTTAATTGTTGAAGCAAGTGTTTTGCGTGAAGATGTATCAACAAGATTGTGCTTCTTCAGTATTTAATGAATATACTTCTCTTGATTGATGAAGATGCCATCTATTTTCTACGAACTTGCAGGCCAAGGAAGAAGGTTAATTCTCCTATTGAACTCATCTGAAACTCAGATTTCATCAACTCTTCAAAACTTACACACAGTCTCTTGTATGTTCATCCAAATATAATGTCATCTATATAAAATAGAAAAACTAAGAGTTTTTGATGTTCTTGTTTGAGAAAGAAAGTCTAATCAATAGTTCCCTTTTTATATCCATTCTTGAGCGAGAAAGATGATAATATTTCATACCACTTTCTTGGTTCTTGATGAAAACCATATAAAACTTTGTCAAGCTTGGATACCCTATGTGGGTAATCAGGATTTTCAAAACCCATAGGTTGAGCTAAATAGACTTCTTCATCAATTTTCCCATATAGGAAAGCACATTTGACATCCATTTAATAAACAATGAACTTCTTATATGATGCATAGGCTAGAAATACTCTTATGACTTCAATTCTTGCAACTGGAGTAAAAACTTCATCATAGTCTATCCCTTCTTTTTAAGTATAACCTTATGCAATCAGCTTTGCTTTGCTTCTCACAATTATGCCTCTGTCATCTAGTTTATTTTTGAATAGCCACCTTGTGCCAATTGGATGCTGTCCTTCAAGTAGATCAACTAGATTCTAGACTTTCTTCTTTATGAATTGTTGAAGCTATTCCTGCATAGCTTCAATCCAGCTATTATCTTTTAGTGCAGCTGTGATGTTTGGAGGAACCACTTGTGAAAGA
>BJCM01084228.1:0-18421 GCA_018326385.1 Flaveria bidentis
GTGTTCCAGCTGTCATGAAAGTTCGATAATTTCTATTGATTACACAACACAAGTTAAAATACAAATGCAAGTTTCAGTCAGCAGAGTCAGTCAGATACATAATCAAACAACCAAGTTTCAGTCAGATGTATGACTCAACAGAACTTCTGACTGGGTCAGCTTCTGACTCAGTCGGCTCTTACTGGGTCAACACAATCAAACAACCCATAAGTCTTACACGAAACATGCAGGTGAATTTAAGAACACGCTATGAGAGTTAAAAGGGTGATTTGGTATATCTTTTCGAGACAAAAGAGTGAAAAAAACATTAAGTTATATACACATATATATGTAATAACCAAATAAAATAAATTTTCTAAGTTAAAGTGTTAAACAAACCATATTAGTATCAACTTAAAAGAACTTGTGTGATATTTGAGATCATATGGTTGATACGATTTTATGTGATGTTTGAGATCATATGGTTGATACGTTTTTTAGATTAATTTTACGTCAAATATTGATTTTGATATGGTGTACGACTTGTAAACCCATGAATGATCCATTCAACTCTCTTACCTTTAGCCTCAAACTTTGAATTGAACAAGGCACTTCACAATTTAATGTTAATAAAATTGCAAACAAGTTTTAACAATAAATTGTTTTTCTAAAGTTCACTAACCTTTTGTTTAACCTTAAATCCTCTTTCTGCATTATATTATCGTAAATTTTAACTTATGATATTCCTATATCAGTTTGTGCGTGTATAGCATGAAATTATAGATTTTAAAGTGACTTTTTGTTCCCATATATATTTTATGAAGATATGAAGATGAAATACTTTCTGGTCGTATAAATCATCCCTTTTAAATTAACATTTCTATTTAGAAAATGATTAAGTGTTGAACTAATAAAAGGTTTAAACCATTAAGTGCTGAATCATTAAAATGTTTGAACCATTAAGAGCTAGTATATCGCTTAACTATTAAAAAACAAATATCTAACAAATTTAGATAAGAGGTCTTAAACATTCGGATTCATTATAATGCTTAACTATTTAGAGGCAAATGTCTGAACCATTCAAACATTAACTCGCGAAACAAACAGTTTGAACCATTAAGTGCTGAACCATTAAGAGATTGAAACAAACAACCCCTTAGTTAGGTTCTTTCGACCAGGATGGTCTATTTACAAGCGGCAAAAACTATTACACGCCTCCAATTTGACGGAAAACTATTTCAAATCATGTCGTTTCAATCTGATTTTATGGTAAGCGATTCCAATATAACGGTTTGAAAGTATACATAGCCAGATGGTTTTAAACTTACCAATCAGATTGGAACCCAATCTTTTCCGGACTTCGTCCAAAGCCGGCTATGGATCGGGTTAGGATCCGGATCCGGATCCGGATCCAAATTCAGATCCGGATCCAGATTCAAAATCCGGTTTGGTTGTTCACATATTTCGAAAATGGGGCAAGGCCCAGGAGCCCAAGAGCCCAAGTATTATTTAAAGTTTTAGCCCATTTTGATTTTAAAGTCTTCTTGTATATATTTCATCCTCAGTTTCTGCCTCCTTATCCTCACTCAACACAATCTCATCTCTCACCTTCGTCTTCTTCATCACCTTCAATTTTCCCTCTGCAAACTGAAGATTCATCATCAAATGTATGCATGAATCCAACTTTCATGTGTACCATAACCACATGTATGCATCTGTAGCACAAAATATGTCCTGTTTGCTCCCCCAATTCAACTCCTCCATTCGATTCAAATCCCACAATCATCATCCCACAAATCTCCGTAAGATTACATCTATACTTTAATTTTCGTAGGTACCCACGTCTGAAAGTTTTTGTTTTGATTTCAGTTGTGATTTTATTTGTGGGATTTGGGATTTTGAGTACTTTGATTTGAATTTTGGTATGGTTTGATGTGATTATGAGTTTCTCATGATAATTGCTAATCAATGTGGTTGGTAATCAAATTACGTTACAGTAACTACATTTTCCCTAGTGAAATAGTGTAAACTTGTAAGTTTATGTTGAAATTATTTCAATTTTAAACATTGTTAAATGTTAAGAATCTTGTGAATTGTTTTTCGAAATCCTAAGGAAACATTATATAATTATAAATATTGTATTCAGCTCTGTATGATGTATGTATTCTGCCAGTAGATGCATATAATATGGTCCATATGGATATGCTGTTAATGAAGTTTTTCAGTTTTCTGAATATATCCATGCTTTTTGGAACGCTTTATTCAACTAAATGAAGCTGAAATTGGCTGGAAAGAGTGGTTCAAATGCTAGAGAAAATGGAGGTATAGGGGATTCTATGTTAGTTTTTAAGGGACTTAAGTGTGAATTAGGCATAGTAAGGGAGTTCTTGGGTGCGAAAACTATGAGCAAATGCTTGTTCATCTTTTGCATTTTGTCTTATTACATTCTTAGATTAGATACCTCTTGTATAAAATAAAAAAGTTTATGGCAAATGGATATAGTTGTTTTACATTTTGAAGTGAATTGTGAGGCTTTTAGGCTTATAGGATTAGTAACTAATTTACATGGAACAAGACTTTGAAGTTGATTATTGTCATATTGTCATGGTCGTGGAGAAGTATCCTAAGCTTAAATGACATAGGTTTGAAACTTTTGCAATAAAGATTGGAATCACACGTCAAAGTATAGTTTAATGCCAGTAATACTAAGTTTGCAGGAGCTTTGGGTCACCGGTTTTTCCTTTTGGTTTGCCACAAAACACTGCCTTTGGACTCACGCGATAGTTTATTTTTATGTGAAGAGATCTCAAATTAGTATGGTGTGAGCATGATAACAATAACTCAAAATGAGATTAGTTTTGGTTCAGTGATATTTGCAATGATTAGAAGTGAGAAATATTGGATGCAAGTTAGTTTGTGATGAAATCATTACCATTCATAATCCACATGAAACATCATTGTGACATTATTTTATGAAACCCATAAAAATATTAAAATGCGGTTCTCCAAAAGACATTACTCCACTCTTAACAAAGGATTAATGATGAAAGCACTATGAATTTTTTTATTTTTATTTTTTTAGTGTTTATTATTTATCTCCAATTTCATCATCAATCTATTCCCAATTGTGGTTTTACATCAATATGTAGATTATTATAACAAAATTTATCATCAATTTGTCTTCATATTCATCAGAAATTAGGTGTTCTTTCTGTACTCATGATCGATTTGGTCTTAATGCTATAAAATGCAGCAAAATGCAGAGGGTCTATTTTTTTCCTGACTCGGTGCATTTTATCAACTACAACGCCACCTGTATCAACAGAATCTACGTTTCTTAACTTAGAGAAACTACACTTATCATCTTTAGAAGTTCATTCAAATTCAGGTGCTGCTGACAGGCAATGGTCCTCATCATCATCATCAACAAGTGGAGTGCTTGATATTGAAAATTTCAAGCTACCATCTTTAGAACCACATGCAAATTCAATTGCTGGGAGTGGATCGTGGGCCTATAATGGTACAGTAGCTCAGGTCAGAATCTGTAATGGGTCGTACCGACCGCACACTTTAGCCAAAATTTCAAGCTACCATCTTTAGAACCACTATTATTTCATTCCTGCCAAAAGCACACTTTAGCCGACTTACGACCTGTTGGACCCGACTCCTTTTGAGCTATCTATTTTTATCTTAAACATGTTGCTTGTTAGAAATAAAACGTACCCAAGTAAACCTGTTTATTTATCAATGGGTCAAAATTGCCACCTCTGGTTGGTATGGTAGCAATACCTATAATCCTTTCCTGATTGAAACTGTCTCCACTTGAAACATTACTAAATTCAAACCGGCTATTTATAGGTATATTGATTGCTTTACAAATCTACTATCTCTTCATGTCAAATCTCTTTATATATGCATTTGACTGTCAGTATATTTGATAAAAGATTAAATATTAGTTATCACTCATTGGTATTTGAACCTTTTCATTTAGGTAAATAAAGGAGCATCATTACCTTCAGAATTCACCACAAGTGAATATGCAGCTGCTGCTGAAGCAATTGCATTAGCAAAGGCTGCAGTCAAGGTTGCCAAGAGTGCAGCAGAAATGATGATGAACCTCCAGCGCCCCAAAACATTAGATATCAAAGAAAAACCTAAATTACCCGAGCTCAATAATTCCATAGATAAAACCAGCTCACAAATGTCAGAAGAAACGGAACCAACATGTGAAGAACTTAAGCTTCTAGAAGAACAGCTATCAGATAGCATAGCTGTGAGATCAAAACGTCAAGTGGAACGGAAAGAAAGGAGAATTAGAGCAGCAGAAAGAGCTGAAGCCAGTAGTGTGTCAATGAAATCTGCATCTATGGGTGGCAGAGTGCGGGGTGCCGCCAGTAATGTGGCGGTAAAACCTGGAGTGAGCAGAAGACGTGGTGATAAAAAGGATATTTTTGCTTTTTTGGGAGGAATGACCAATGCCAAGCTTTTAACTGCTGCTGAGGAAGTTGAACTTTCTAAAGGAATACAGGTATGAGATTCTTTTTCTATTTATCTTGAGTTAAGTAAACATTGTACAGTTATTTAGGGGTGTATTTATGTTTCTTGAAACCCATTCATAGGGTAAAATGTATTTACTTGATTACCAGCTACTACAGAGCTGACATTCATAGGGTAAAATGTATTTACTTGATTACCCTTCATTCAACCCAATTTGAGAGACTTTTACTCCTCCCTCACAATACATCTCTGGGTTTTTCCCCCACAAGAATGTCCTTTTTTGTCTTTTTTTCGTATAATGTCCTACAACCCATTTTGTTGCAGTGGATTATGAGATCCTGATAGTTCATGATCACATTCAAAACACACTTCCAAACATGCCATTAGGGTAAAAAAGGTAGTTTATACTAAAGAGTTGGTCTAAGGAAACTGGTTATTGAGATTAATGTAAGAATTCCCAACTATCTCTAACTTCAAACTCACAATTTTCTTATTCTATTTTTAATTAATTTAGTCGCTATAATCACTATGAGGACACACATCCAAACACCCATAATCTTAAGTTGTTTGGCTTCCTTTCGCAAAGAATTCTAATCTTTCTTTGCATTAGAATCATAATTTATTAAGATTTGAATGTTTTTAACAGAGAAATCATTATTGTTTTATATTCATTAGCGGCTGTTCTTGCATCTTTTTTTTTTGTTCATTTCTGAAGCTTTTTATTAACCTTAAATTCCTTGTTTTTAACACAAAGGACCTATTGAAATTGCAAGAAGTCCATAAAGATCTGGAGGCCCGTTTTGGGGTGCCGCCCACTTTTGCAGAATGGGCTGCTGCTTTAGGCATTGATCAGATACAGTTAGGCAGACGTTTACATTATGGTGAAGAATGTAGGGACAAAATGATCAGAAGTAATATTCGACTTGTTATTTCTGTTGCAAGAAGTTACTATGGAACAAAGGTCCATCTTCAGGATATTGTTCAGGTATGCATCAGTTTGGTTATAGGCCAGGCCAGTCCAGTTACCGCTTGAAATGGGTTGGTTTGATCCACGTGCACATTTTTATCAACTTTTTACAAATTTTATCATGATAATTGGTAAGAAAAACAATATTATTATGATAAATGGTTGAATAAACAGTTTTGGAGGTTATATGCATAAAAAGTACATATTGGGATACTTCTTAAAATGTTTGACCTGTTTCATTTTGTAAATATGTATATTGATATGCTTCATTTGGAATAATTGATAAACCAAATTTATCCATCTATAAGTAAATTGGATAAATTGCTACCTATATTTCATTTGCTGATGTGGATATTTCTCTCAGGAAGGAATCCGAGGCCTGGTGAAAAGTGCAGAGAAATTTGATGCTTCAAAGGGTTTTAAATTTTCGACATACGCTCATTGGTGGATAAGGCAAGCGGTCCAAAGGTCACGTGCTGAACAAAGCAGGATAATTCACGTTCCGGTAAGAAAAAGATATCGTGTGCACAACACATGTTACAGGCATACTAGTCATTTCAATGCTTAGACCAAACTGAAAAAAAAATTCATTTTCCTTTTGATGATGATACAGTATTATATGGTGGAGGTGCAATCTAAGGTGAATGAAGCCAGACATCGATTGGATAAGGAGCTCGGACGAAAACCTACTCGTGCAGAAATTGCAATTGAAACGGGCCTATCCGTTAAGAGGATTCAATCTGCAGAACATGCCCCTAAGCCTGCCCGATCCATTGATATCCCTGTTGGGTTTGATAACACTACCAAGCTCACGGTTTGTGCTCTTCTTGTACTTTTATCTTTAACCATCGGCCAGGTTGGGTAACGGGCCGATACGAGTTATTTTGTACGGGTTGGGTTGACCCACCTTTTGGTTTTTCAGGACCTGATTGATGATCCTGACCAAGAGACACCTGAGGAGGTATTGATAAGACAGACTATGTCTGAGGACTTACAGAAGGTGCTGAGTACATTAAACGAAAAAGAGCAGAAAGTGATTAGGTGGCGGTTCGGGCTAGAAGATGGTAAAACAAGGACGTTGCAAGAGATTGGGGATGTGATGGGCGTGAGCCGAGAACGGGTCAGACAGATTGAACTTAACGCGCTTCGTAAGTTAAGAAACACAGATAGAGCTGAGACTCTTCGCCAATACTTGCCCCAATAACTCATATGCAAATGTGTACAGGAAAATCTTCTGCACCGAAAGGTAGAGGATTAACTTTACAAGAACCGGTCTTTTTTGCTCATCTCTAAATTTATTCTTGTTTCTTATTCTCGTTTAGGCCAAGGCAATGTGTCTTATTCTCAAGATTTTTGATTTGTTATTTGTAAATGAACCAAGTCACTCGTTAGCTACATAAGAATTACTTGCAAATCAAGTCAAGCTTAAACGAGCTTGAACTTGAATATAAACCCAATTTAATAAACTAGTCTAAGCTTCATATACTGGGCGTGAGTTAAGATCAAGCTTGAAAATTTTCTCACATCGGAACTCAAGCGTATACGAGCTCAAGCCTAGTTGAGCTCGTTTACACCCCTAGATTTGTGTTCATAATCATATCATCCGATGACTAAAAGGACAGTTTTATTTAATCAAATCGTCTTTTGATTTAAAAAACTGCAGTCATAACATTTAGCATTACTTTTAAAGCTTGATGATTTAAAATGATCATCAACGGTAATATACAACTGAAGTGCATAAAGACCAGAAATCAATTGAATTCACCAAAGTGGTCTTCAAAACGCCATCCGGAACAAGTATCTCTACCGACAGAACCGAACTGAAAAGCATATGAACAAACACAACAACTCAAGATTCAAAAACAAATAAAACTCAAACCGCTTATCTACTCCAAGTCAATAGGATTGTTTTCACAAAACCCTTCTGCTTTCTCCAGCAATTCAAACGGAAAGTCATCTCTAAAGATTTGAACTTTGAACTGAATGACACAACTGTTAGATCCGCCTTCAATCAATTCGAACAAACATGCATCTCCAGCTGCAAGATTGTTTTCTGTCATGAATTTTCCCCATGATTCAACTTCAAACCTTTTTGTGATCTGATCACCAAGATAAAGTAGCTCCCACACCTTTTCGCGATAGGCGACTTTAGCAGGAACATTTGTAGTTGGAAGCTTCTCAGATAGTTCTTGTGGGAGGTTCTATAACTGCAACAGATAAAACTTTTATTGCATAAATGGGTGTGTTCGGCTGGTTATTGGTTAGGTAATGTGTAAAAATTGTTCGGGTCAATATATACACTTTTGAGGCTTTGTTCCAGGGCAGGTCGGGTCGGATTGACCCAAAACCCCTTTGTCCAATTCTTTTCTATAAACTATTAGGGTGTTATGAAATTATATTAATTCAGCACTAATACACTTTTTGAATAATATCATTTAGAAGGTTTACACATCAAAAATTACACTTTAGGCAACTTTTGAGTAATTTGACCCGTCTGTTTCCTGTAGCTAACTTTTTGACTTTGACCCGTTTCACCCATTAGAGATACAAAATAACATCTACGTAAAAAAAAGCTTAAAATCATCTAGTTTCGAGTTCATTGTTTACATCTTGAATGTAAAAACTTCACATCTTTGAATTATTAAAGTCAAATGCAGAAACTTTCGTCATGAGGCATGAAAATCACCAGTTGAAACCTCTTTGATTTGCTGATAACAACATAAAAATATGGATTCCCTGATAATGGCCAAAATTCAGCATCACCAAGAGGTTTAGTCATCATTGAAGTGCTTCTGCCACCAGTTTCGGTTGATTGTTTCTTCATTTGAGGATTCATCTGATAAAACAATTTCTTAATATCATATACGTAATCATTTCAACACTTTCGTATCAAAATCATGGATAAAATTACCATACATTGGTTTAACAGATACAAAACCAACTAAAGTATGAATAAACAACATCATTTAAGACTCAAAACCAAAATATAACAAAACAAACAAACAAACGTATTCAGAATAATCTCTCTTATAACAAAGCTAATGGATCATTCATGCTAGGCCCCTATTTGATCAGTGATTCAGCAGTTACTACGATCATTGACCTAAATACAACCAAATTAACACTTGATCTAACATTTAAACCTAAAATGGGGAAAATTCAATGTAAACATGAACAGAAGTACACTCGTAAGATTTCAAACACAAATAGTACAGAAATCTCAGAGCGCAACAACGCAATCTACTACTTTTTTTCTATAATTTGTGCAGAAAACAAGCGAGCACGAAGAACATCAATTTCACGTAAGATAAACCCTAAAATGGGTTCAAAGTTACGTAACGAAATGAAATGTTGAAGAATGCATAGAACTAACCGGTGGCATTTATCGTTAACGGACGACGAGGAGGGTGGAAGACGGTGGACGGACGACTATCTCCGGCGTACGTGTGCCGTCGTGAAATCGCAATCTCCGGTGAAAACTGAAAACAATATACAATTCATTATACATCATTGGTTAAGTGCGTAAAGTAAAAGAGAAATCTACAAAGTTGATGGAGACGTGAAATTGTGAAAATAATTTTTTTTTGAAGTAGGGAGGTTAATAGTTAATACAAACAATAATGTTAGTTCGGATAGAATGATTGAAATACTTTTTGATTAATGTAATTTTTCTTTTTATATTTTTAGGTCATTATGTAATAATAATTATGTTATTGTGTAATCGTCTTCAAGCAGTTTATTTTGTTTATTGCTGATCATCGAGTCTTATGCTGGTTATTGTGTTACTTATTGTGTATAGTGTTGACGATTGTGTTATGCTTTGTGTTTTTTAAAATAATGATTTTTGAATAAGACAATAAAAAAATAGAAACTTTTTATGTTTCATGTTTTTGTGTATTACTCATTAGATGATGAAATTACACAATGAGTTAAAAAAACTTTATTTTTATATCAATACTATACACATTTTAAAGAATATTAATTGTTTGTTTTTATGATGTAATTTTAAAAAAAAAATTAATGTCGTATATAAAAAATATGAATGTTTTAAAAAAATGTGAAACTTGAGAAAAGAGGAACATTACTAATATTGTCCCGACCTAATTTGATCAAAAGAACACACGTCAACATCTGAATCATTTTTATATATATATTTTTGGTTTAGAATACTTTGTATTCAAACATTTCTCTAAAAGTTAGTACTGAAACATGTTTCTTTACTCAAACCACAATAACCGTTGTCTAATTAATGCAAATATTATTTAAGAATTGGCAAGACCAAGATTAGTCATAATACCTATAATGTTACAAATTTTAAACATCAAGTCTCGTAGGCATAACTTTTATTGTAAAAAGTTGATATCTAAACGCATGGTTTCCGTCAACCACATAAACTATTTGTGTGATTATATTATAATATTACTAATTGCCAACTATGTTTTCGTATGAATTTGTACCTTAAGCTTTGATGATTATACCATCATTATAATAAATATTATTAATTATCAAATTCTTTGTATTATTATGGTTTGTAATTTAGTTTTAGTGGGTTGTATTAACTTTTTTTATCTTTAATTTATTTACTTTAAGACACAATACCTTTACATTTGTTACATTTTAATACCTATAAGTTTTTAATTTCTAATTTGGTTTCCTATTCTTTTCATTTTTTACAATTTTTTTATTTTACGTTTTGATCTAAGTTTTACGAGTTAACATGTCGTGACGTGTGTGTGTGTGTTTTAACACTTTTACATCTATATTTTTCCCGTTTACGGACCCGTTACAAAAGTGTGGGTCTTAGACAGGCTTAGTTTTTGTTTTTAATGTTTTACGATTCGTGTGCGTGGTTCAATATTTTCACTTCTACATGCCATTTGATTCTATTCTTTTTATTGATTTACTTTTTATACGAGTTTACCGCTGTTGGTGGTCACTAACGGTGATATGACATTGGTACTACTTGCATGATTTTACGCCCCCAACCGCAAAATGGGGGCTTAATTCTAGTCTATACTAATTACCAACTTTCTTATTTATTATGAGATGTACAACCTGCTTTAAAGGTGGTATTTAACTTTTGTCATATTCTTTATAATCATTAACTTTTTCATTTTAACACACGACTTTTACATCATTTACAATTTAACTCAAATATTTTTTTTTACTTTTAACTTTGGTCCCTATACTTTTTATATATAAAAAAATTGTTTTACGTTTCTGTCTACATTTTCCGAGTTAACACGACGCATTGTGTGTGTGTAGTTCAACGTTTTTATGCTTATTTTTTCTCGTTTAACGGTCCCGTCGTAATGCGCTGGTCTAAGATTGACTTAGTTATTGTTTTATATGTTTTACGTTTCGCTAACGGTGGTGTGTCATTGATTCTATGCTTTAGTTGGTGGTCACTAACGGTGATTTGCCTTTGGTGTTATCTGACATGATTTTACGTCTCTTGCGACAACGCGATAGTTTAATACTAGTTAAGTCTAATTACTACCTTAAAAAGTTTGTCTGGAAAATGGCAATACATAAAGAAAGAGGTTTTAATTTCCAAGTTCCAAATATACCTCAAGAAAGTTTATTCGGGTTATTTTTCAATTTCTAAAACTACGTGGGTTATATCTAAACATTTAAACCCAATTACATGAGGGTTTATCAGCTTCCCCAAGCTTCCACCATCCGACGACGTGCATCTTGCCGGCACCGGCGACGGCGATAAACACCTCCGTCTTGTATAAGGTAGATCTAATCAATCCCATTGTATCTTCTCATGATTGTAAGTTTCATATTCTGCATGATCACACAATTTCGTATTTTACCCTAGCGACTGAATCTTGAGCTTTGATGGATTTGGGTTTCATCTTGAATGGGAATACGATACAAGTTTTGGTTTTTTGTTCGTTTTTTGTATTTTTGAAATTGATCCATTGTTGGTAGGTATGTTTTTATGGAGGGTGTTCTTTATGTGGAAATCTTGCTTCTGAATGCGTCTTACCTGTTCGACGAAATGCGTGAGACAAAAATATTGTGATAAACATCTAATCGCTTATTTTTTTGACTATATATTCCCCATTCCACTCACTGTCACACCAGCATCAACTCGTGAATATGATTTTCAGTCTCACCACTCTTCATTGCACCAATGTGTTTATTGTTTTTGTATTTTATAGGCGATCTCGGTCCTTTATTTATAGTTCTTGCATTAACCGATCTGGAATTAGGTGTAGCTATATTACAAGCTCTTGTCTGAGCCAGGATCACGTGCAGCAATCAACTTACAGAAAACTAAGAACAATGACTAAGCTCCCTACGATGAAAGCGATTCTTGCCACTACTTTTTGAGTATCCCACTCCTCTATTGAACATAAAGTCATTTAAACAACAGCTTTTAGCTTGCTTCTTGATTGTGGCGATCCCGTTCTTCTGTTCTTGACTCGTACCTGAAGCTAAGCTGGACTCAAGGAGGCTTCAAAGCCATATCTTCGTCTTTCATATTGAAAGTATAAATATAAGAGAGAGAGAGAGAGAGAGAGAGAGAGAGAGAGAGAGTTGGAGGGGGAGAGGCCGTGTGACCGCTCACGCTTTGGATACCATCAACCACGTATGAGAGGCGTGGTGTTTCACGTGTGGGTAAATGACTAAATGGTCACATCGGACCACATTGTGAGGCGTGAAGGGCTTGTAGCATGGTCTCAATATTATTTCTTATGAAATATTGATACCCAATTTTAACTTCCAATGACTGAGGATTTGTCAAAGCTTTAGCTGTTACTCTTGCACTTAAAAGGAAACTTCTTTGGCTCTGTGAATATTTGGATCTCATGATATAATCGAATCTTGATTTCTAATTTTATATAGGAGCTTGCTCTATATGGGTGTTCATATCGTTTGTTGCTTTATTCTTATAGAAATTTGGTAGTTTGATCAGTTTATTGTTATGCTTATGCTTGATAAGATTCAGGGAGCTTTAATGTAATTGGTTTCTTTATCTATTAATTTAGGTACAGTTGCTGCAAAACAAAAGGTTGAAGATTCTTTCCATCGTCAAATATTTTTATATAGAAAGATGAGTTTGTTTCAGCAATGGGCCTTCATAGTAAAAGAAGCACTAGATAAAAGTTTTCTAGTTGCCAAATTCTTCTGTGCTGTTCATGTCACTAATACCTACCTCTGCTCTACTGCTTTGGTAAAAATCAATCTTTACAACATATATTATCTCTTTGTCAAAGTTTCCCCTTTAATACATTCTAACAATCAGCCACCTGCAGGTCCAAGGTCCTAGTATGCTCCCTACTTTTAACCTTACTAATGAGATAGTCTTGCTTGAGAGAATCTCAACACGAAATGGTAAAGCGGGTCCTGGTGATGTGGTTGTACTCAGATCGCCTGAAAATCCAAGGAAATTTGTCACCAAAAGAATTATTGGAATGGAAGGTGACAATATCACCTACATTGTGGATCCGAAAAATAGTGATAGTACCGAGACCATTATTGTATGGTTTATTTACAATTAATTTTTTTTTCTATTTTGAGTGTGGGTTTGAGTGATTAACACCTTATAGTTGATGGGTTAGTATTGTATATATGTAGGTTCCAAAGGGACATGTTTGGGTTCAAGGAGATAACATCTATAATTCTTATGATTCGCGGAATTTTGGGCCTGTTCCTTACGGGCTTCTTCAAGGCAAGGTTTTTTGGAGGGTGAGATTTCTTCCCTTGTTTAATTTTCCACTAATAGGATGATAATTTTCCATTGCATCTTATTTGTTACCGTTAGGCATTAGGTTATAGAATTGAATTACTTTTGAGAGTATAAAAGACTTCAATTACTTTCTTTGTTGGGCTTGTTGTGTGTAGAATGCTTTTTTCTGAGACTTTGTACCACAATTTGATTTCCTACTGGTAGAAGAAAGCTTAGGATCCTAACCAATTTAATTTCTTACTGGTAGCATAAAGCTTAGGTTGTTTTGGTCCCAACTTTTGATACTATTACATCACATCTTGATATATGTCCTAATTGTTTCAGTTACTTTATCTGCTCCTTTAAGACCAAAATATGACCATTGTGTATTATATTCTAATTGTTGTGAATTTTATCGGCAGTAGAAGGAAATTTAACAACATTAACCTACTTAAAAGGATTACAATTGCATCTTTTTGGATTTAAACAATTAACACCTGTCATGTTTATTAAAATAATTACTAGGTATGAATTTCAATAAAACAAAAATAAACTCTATTTGTGAGTGGGAGGAAGCTCATTCCTCTCATGAAATTTTGATGTAATCAAACATTCTTAGTTTCAAAGGCAGAACTAATTAACATATTCCTTTATTTCATCTTTGACTGGCAGACAGGGTTGTCCAAGTGTATTAAAGATTCCATTCATTTCCCTAAACTCTGTCCTGTAAATTGGTGTATCTTGATTTAATTTTTAAAATCCATGTCAAATTGTCAATTTATTTTCTTTTATTTATTGTTTACTTTCAATATGCTTCAACAAAATGTTATTTCCCAAACCAACATGGTATGGGACAGTTGTATCTGACTATCTGTTTATGTTTTTGTAGCTGCATGAATATTGCTTTTTTCTCTCTGAACTTTCAACTTGACACTTACAATAGTTTTCTTATATGTAAAGTAGAAATCATGAAAATTCAGTAGTTAATAATATATATATATATATATTTGTATAAATGTTTACAGATATGGCCTGCTAGTGTATTTGGATCAATTGCAAGGAGACCAGAAACTGTTGACCCTGCCCTTAAGGTACATTCTGTGCATGACAATTTACTTCAATGCCAATGTTTGTTCGTTTACAAGTAGATATGATTAGTAAATGCTATATTTACGTGTCCTGAGAGGAGCAACCCTTGGTGTGGCTGCAAAAGTTGTGGTTCTGGCAACTCTTTTTGGTTGACCCTAAACACTTTTTGTCTAAGAGTTGAGATTTTTGCAAACAACAGGTGATGACAAAAATTATATCAGCTTAATGATAGTTTAATTATTGAATTTACGTGATTTAAGATGTTTTAATTACTAAATTACACTTCTGGTGACTTTTGACAATTAGTCATTTCCTTTTTAGCTACTTTTTGTTTTACATCTCTAATCCATCAGGGTAATACGTAACCCGAATTGAGCCATTTATTAGTAAATAGATCAAACTTTCTTAGTTTGCCACCTCAGCCTTTTGTGGTTAGGATCTTTGTGGCAAAATGCAATGCATATAAACCCTTTCGTCTGTAGCCTCACCAAGCCAAGGGACCTTTGTGCATCAAAGTCATCCATGATATCTTGATCGCAAAATCAAGTTGTTTTTCTTAACGTATAAGAAAGTAAGTATATTTACCTCAAGTTCATATTTGTTTCGGTCACAGGTCTTGGAGCAGCCAAATCAGTCATGAGTTGTAGCATGGTGCACTCATCATACCTTCATTCTTGGATTTGTCTTGCATTTGGCTGGCATTTTCCTTTTACAATCCTTTGAGGGATTACATCTCTTGTATTTTTTGAGCAATAATTTAAACAACACTTGTTTACCATAGAGACAATGTATATTTGGGAAATAATACTATGTGGACTTGTAAACTTTTGACTAGTTTTAGTTGTTATCTGGAAATTCCCTTTTTGCCCATGTGAACTCACGCTTTGATGTTTGTTTCATGTGATATGGATGCATTTGTTCTTTTAATGCTCTTTTAGTGTTTGTTTGGAGTATCTTCTTTTTTTCATGCTCAATAACAACCACCCAAAAATAATAATAACAATATTTTTTTGTAAGATGACCCAAGGGCCGACCTTGGGTGATTGTGGCATACCCGTTGAAATGGGTTGGAGCAATGCCCAAGCCCCAAGAAGGAGAGTCCCTAGTAGATGGGCGGGATGGAACCGCACCTAATTTTGATTTAACACCTTAACCTTTTGATGATTCTCAACTTGTTTTATCGGTTTTAAAATTAACTTGTTAGAGTCTTAGAGAGATGATTTGTTGTCTTTGGAATGTGGGATCAAAGATCGTGATAGAGATGAGGAAAACATAATTCAATTTGAGGAAAAGAAAAAGATGTAAATTGAAAAAATATTATAAAATAAATCTATATATATACTATATATATTAAAAAAATGTTATTTTAAGGATACGTGCCAAATTTTGGTGAAAACGAAAAGTTATTTTAAATAAGTAAACAAAAATAATTAAATAATAAAAATATAAATTTCTTTATTCTAATAAATTATTAAAATTACTAAATTGTAATATATTAAGTATATTTTATCTTAAAGTATATTTATAATTCTTGATTTTTATTATTTGTAATTTATAAATTATTATATAATCAAATAATAAAAATATAAAAATTTTTATTCTAATAAATTATTGATGGCTAATGACATGTAATATACAAAATATCAATATATCTTAATTATTTTAACATGTTGAATTTCTTTTATACTCATATAATACATAAGTTTTTAACCTATTTATTGCTTTATACAAGAACCCTAGAATCAAAAATCATAATAACCCCTTGCATTCCAAATGCCAAAAGATTTAGCTATTTCACTTAGCATCGCAAACCCTTTTCATCTGCTTTCTTTTTTCTTGGCCATTAAGTTAAGCTAAAAGATGTTTTACTTTTGCTGTTATATTAGAGTTACCCTTGATACCTACATTAAAAAGTTATTATAGTTATCAAAAGAAGTAAGGGGCCATTTAAGGACATGAAATTTGCCAAAAAAATTCAAGTTAAAATTAAACACCAGTAGTCGTGGTCATAAACTATTGAACGTGACCAAACCCAAGCAAATTGCTCGGTTTAACTAGCTTGAGATTTATATCCTTCGGTTAATGGTTTACAATATAAACAAGCTTGATTTTAAGTGTTTAACGCTTTGACCGGTGGGTTGGAACTTGAAATCGGTTGTTTAACCTTTACTATTTATTATTTTTTATTACAAAAATACTAGAAGGGTGTTTGTATAATACGGTAAGAAACACAACATGTAGGATTTTTTTTTTAAAATTTAAAAAATTATAACAATACAATCAAACTAAAAAGAATAAAATTCTCTTAATAGTTTAATTTTTGGCTTATATTAACCTAATAAAAAAATATAGCCATTTAAAAATCATGAGGGAAGTTTGGTTGAAAGTTAATAACATAATTGAGTGTAAAAAATATTAAAGGTAATTCAAAAACAGTTTGCCCCCTTAAACTATTACAAATTAATGATAAAAAGATAATTTCATCATCCTTGTATTATACAATAGATATATAGTTGTATATATGTAAAATTTATATCACAATATATAATTTATGGAGGATCATATGAAACGTTACACAGACAAGTTATAATGTTATATGTTTTATAGATTACTGAAGACATGACATATTGTTAACAAGCTTATACATCCTGAATAACACATCAAAAACATTTTTTATAACATTATCTATGTAACATTTTATATGATATGTACCTTTAATACCTTATGCAACAAGTATAACACTATGAATACATGTAATATGCATATGCAGCCTCGTATCGCACTTCATATAGATCGAAAGACATGTCTTTCGTTAAATTTAATTATACTAATATCCACCTTTTTCAGTTAGTTAAATGTTATTCAAACAAAACATATTGAAGTTAAATTAATTCGAGATTTAACGTAACGTGAGATGGTAAAACCACGTAAATACAATATTGAAGTTTTGTTGGATTCAGAAGTGAAACTGCTGAAGCCACAAGCACTCTGTGTTCAAATCCGCCATAGATGAAAAACAAAAGATGAGAGCTCTCTTCAACTTCTCGAATTAACACCAGGTATATTAATCTTATGATCCCTACACCTCCAATTGCAAACGAATTAGTTCATTACGTGCGTGCAATCTCTTCTTTACTAGGGTTTTACATTTTGTTAATCTATATCTAATTACGCATCGTATTTGGCAATCGATACACAGTAACAAATTTCTTATTGTTTATCTGGTTGATTGTTCTAATTATATTTGCCCAAATGCACAACATCCTTACATCTGGTGGTGATCATCATCTGAAATTGTTATTGATCTTTATGCCAGTTTATAGATCTATTTGTAATGTATCTTATTCTTATGAGCTTTGAAGATGTGCAGTTGGTGTTACTGGTTGACTGATGACTGTATGTTATTATGTGTTTTGTAAGTAGATGGAGTGGTTCATGATATTTGCATCAGTAACTGTACTTTGGTTGGCTTCTATCTGCAAAGTTCTATATGCATCATTCTATCCATACCAATCTTCCTTCTTAGATAATGATGGTTAGTTATGGTGATCCAAGAAGTATTCACTACTCCGCTTAAATTCGTAATTTTTGGGTTCCTTTAATAACTGTTTTTTGAATGTATCAGCTGGATCTTCGCAGAAGAAAAATGTCCTGCTGGTCATCGCCCATCCGGATGATGAATCCATGTACGGTTAGAATCCTAATAGTTTTTTTTTCTGGAGTGTTTTCCCTTCTAAATCCTGCAAGTTTATCAAATCTCTTGCATTTTATTACAACTATGAGTTTTTGATCGCGGGTTCTCAATTTCAAATCACATGGTTCCAGGCAAGTTACTGATTGTATGGTATTGAACAATTGTTTTGGCAGGTTCTTTTCACCAACAATCAATCAGCTGACTTCAAGAGGGCATAACTTGCACATATTGTGCATGTCAACCGGTAATATGTTGTATAACTAGAAATCTTGGTTTTTTAATATCTGATTTTAGTTTTTTTAAACATTATATATATATAGAGGGGAGGGATCAAATGAGAACTCACCTTTTTTGTGAGAACTCTAGGAACCAATGTCAACCACTAGTTTTCAATGGCAAACTTGTAATTAATAAAAACATATTTAAAAAAATATAAATAAAAAAATAACATAAAAATAAAAAAAATAAAAACGCAAAAATGTTCCCCTGGTTTCTCTCTTTCATAAAAAAA
>BJCM01084229.1:0-18046 GCA_018326385.1 Flaveria bidentis
GGGGGTTGGAAAAGGTGAACCCCGAGGGAATGGCGTCGTCAAGGACGAAGTAGGAGGTGGGTGGGGTGGTGTTGTGGTACAGGAAATAGTGTTCATCAAAGGTAACGTGGCGGAAGATGATGACCCGCCAGGTGTTGGGGTCAAAGCACCGGTACCCCCGAAAATCAAGGGGATACCCTAAGAAGATGCAACAGATGGATCTGGGGTGGAGTTTATGGGGTTGGGTGGCCGATGTGTACGGGTAGCAGGTGCACCCGAAAACTCGCAAGTGGTCATAGGTGGGGTGGCGAAGGTATAAGGAAAGGGTGGGTGTAAAGAAGTTGAGGCTTTTAGTAGAGAGAATGTTGTGAAGATGGGTGGCCGTGTGGAGGGCTTCGACCCAAAAGGGCGGTGGTCATAGGTGGGGTGGCGAAGGTATAAGGCAAGGGTGGGTGTAAAGAAGTTAAGGCGTTTAGTAGGGAGAATGTTGTGAAGATGGGTGGCGTGTGGAGGGCTTCGACCCAAAAGGGCGGTGGTAATCGGCGTTGATCACGAGGGAGCGAATGATGTCGTTAAGACGACGTATCATACGCTCGGCGCGGCCGTTTTGTGGGGAAGATTGTGGGCAAGAGAAACGAAACAGGAGGCCATGTTAGGTTGCAAAGTTTTTAAAAGCATGGTTATCGAATTCTCCCCCTAAGTCACATTGAAACGTTTTGATGTGTCGGTTAAATTGGGTGGCTATGAGACGATGAAATTTAGTAAATGTAGTGAAGGTCTCGGATTTATATTTAAGTGGGTAGACCCAGACAAAATTGGAGAAATTGTCATATAAAACCATGTAATATTTATATCCGGTTTGGCTTAGTATGTGTGATGTCCATAAGTCACAATGTACAATATCAAATGGTGAAAACGTAAAAGAATTGGATTCATAGAAAGGTAACTGTTTGCTTTTAGATAAATGACATGAATTGAAAAAAGAAGAATGTTTGTTTGAATTACAAGATAAACCAAAATGTCTAGTTAAAACATCAAAACCTTGTGTGTCGGGGTGGCCAAGAAGTTCATGCCATGGTGATATTGGAGAGGTAACAGAGCAAGCTTGTGGCGGTAGGATGGGCAGTGAGATTGGATAAAAATCACTCGTATTTTTATGGCGGGAAAGGAATCGTCCAGTTTTGAGGTCCTTCAAAGAAAAACCAAACGGGTCAAATACCACAGATACATTATTATCAAGTGTAGAACGATGAACGAACACCAAGTTTTTAATAATGTGGGGGCTATAAAGTATATTAAGGAGGATATAGGTACGATTTTGAATGGGAAGGTAGTTGGTGCCCGAACCCTCGATTGGTATACAATTGCCATTGCCGACTAATAGTTTAGTACTTACAAGAAACGAGTCATGGTGTTTAATCATACCTTTGCTGTTAATGACGTGGCACTCAGCTCCCGTATCCATAATGAGGTTCGGGTTGGTGTAGTTCAACTGCATGGTGTTGAAAGCTTGACTGAGATCCGATGGGCTCAAAGCATCATACCCGGGTGCTGATCCAAAAGAAGGTGGACATGTGTTAGTTGTGTAGTGGGCCGCAGGGGTGTTGGGTGGCTGATTGGGCCTCCAAATTGTTTGGGTGGGATATGGGCAAGGTGGTGTGTTCCACCAAGCCCATTGTGGGTAGGATTGTTGGTTTTGGAAGGCCCATGAAGACCCTGGGTGGCCCCCTCGATAACCACTTCCTCGGCCGCTTCGGCCTCAGAAGGGTTGGGTGTGGCGACCGCGACCCCGCCCCTAGTAGGGGGACTGGGGCGAGTCGTGCGGTAATACCGTGTTGCTGTCAGAGGCTGAGACAGGGTTGGAGGTGGTTGTTGAGGCGTGTGAATACGGTGGTACGGTAGGGGCAACCAGAACCGACGAGATTTGCTGTTGGCGGGCCTCTTGTCGGAGGACTTCATCAGTGAGCATTGCGCGAGCCAAATCCCAGTTAGCCTTCTGAGAGTTGATTAGGGAGGCGGTGGTGTTGAATTCAGCGGAGAGACCGCGAACAAGCTGAAGCACGAGGCATGATTCCGGGTGAGGTTGATCGACACCGGTCAGTTGATTGGTGAGATCTTTGAGTTGTTTGCAGTAGTCGTCGACGGAGCTGCAAGCCGCGAGTGTGAGATTCACGAACTTGGTTTCGAGGGCTGCAACTTTGCCTTGTTTATTGCTTAGAAAGATCTTCTCAAGTTTTAACCATGTTGACCGAGCAAAAGCCTCGGTTAGGAAGATACGGGTCAACAGATCATCCGAGACGGTGTTATATATCCACTGTGAGACCAAGGCATCCACCTCTTTCCAGGCCAAGTATGTATGATCCTTAGGATCCGGAGGTGGTGTGTCATCGATGTGATCAATAACTCGATACGCGACCGAGTGAAACTTGAATAGTTTCACCAAGGAATAGTACGTGACCGAGGTGCCATCAAGGGTGCGAATTTTGGATTGTATATTGGTGACAGAGTAAGCGGGGTGTAAGGTGGTGGGTGGTTTTGGTTTCGTTGGTGGTAAGGGTAGGGATGGTGGCTCGTTGGGTTTGGTCATGGTGTGGCCAAGGCCAAAAGGGAAACCGAAGGATAAAGAGAAGATGGGTAAAAGTTGAACTAAAGCTCTGATACCATAAAAGTGTTTATGGTTTAGAATTGCTCATCCTTCATTCATAAATCAAAGCCCTTTAAATAGGGAGAATACAATAACTAACTCTCCTCTAAACTAGGAAATCAAATCATGAAACAATTTCAAGAAATCATGCATATCTAGTTACAAGAATAAGTCAAATCAAATATTAATTTATATTAATATGCATGTCGGCTAAAAGATAACATCTACACTAACGTTTTGAAGTACGAAAACAACCTTTATGAATGTGAGTACCAAGGATAACATGTGGTTACAGTTTAGTAAGTCTGAGGTAGTGGTCATGGATATAAAAAGACTCGGCCAAATAACCTCTTCGGAGAAAGAAAAAAAGGTGTCTTTAGGAAAAGACAGAGAGGGATGTTTCACATGGATTGGAGCTTTACAGGGAATCAAGGATAACAAATAAAACAAAGCATGATCTGGATCTAATAGTAAACGTGATCAACTATGATATATAGGAACATGTGGTACTTTCAAATAGTGTCCAGACAGTGAATCGGAGTTTAGATGACGAGTGAGAAAAGTAAAATCTAGAACTAGGAAACAAATTGAAAGTTGATGTTCTAGGTAAAGGGTCATTTGAGTGAATAAGATTTCCAACGACAAGAGTAAGACGGAGGTTAAAAATCAGGTAACAAGCCAGTTCGAGTAGACATTCATGGTCCGGAATGACAAAAATAAGAAGATAAAGCCCATTGTAACTCATTTTTCTTTTTGGTAAAGTCGGTGGCAATGGTGTAATTGTTCCAGCAAAATTGGTGACGACGAAGCAATGGTCCCAAAGTACAAAAACAATACTATTTAGTAACTCTATACCATATATATAAAGAGTTTAATAATATTTAATATATGTGTGTGTGTGTTTCAATCAAGCAAAAACAAATGAGTCGAAATTGAGACAAATGTATTTGAATGCTTACAACCTCTTAGATCTAATTATCTAATATATATAGATTTATCCCTTTCATAGTATAGCGGTTAATTATATTTTTTATATAATAATTTTAGAACTCAAATAAAAGGTGCAAAATTAGGTCACCATGAGTCGACCCATTTCACCCAAATTAAAAACTGCTTGTTTCAACATGTTAGCGATCTGCCTATTTGTCCATCTATTGTCCGTGGCAGAAGCTAGTAAATACTAACCTGACACTTGGCTCAACAAAGCAAAAGGAACCGTTTTTTCAAACTTCGAGGATTGATTAGCCTTCCATTTAGACCAACCTTTAGAACGTACTTGTAACATTTGTGTAACAAGACACCTACTACCATTTGTTGGCACAGCTGTGTTTATGTTCTTGATCTCCCAAGTGGATGCTGATGCAAATATAAAGCAACTATAAGGGAAACCATATAACCATCCATAGACCATAGTTCATGTAAAATGGTAGATATCAAGGGGCAAGAAAAACTACTAATGACTAGAGGTGAAAATGTGAAGCCTGGGTCGGGTAAAACGATCACTTAACAAGCAGGTCAAATGGTCTACTAAATTTTGGTTTTATATATAACCCTTGTAAATTGGTTATTATCATTAAAAATAATAATTTGTAGCATCAAAGCATTTCAGGAAAGTTTTTTTACTCATTAAAGCGGTGTATTAGTATTTCAATGGTATTAATTTGTTATCATATTTAGTACTTAAATGATATACAAGGACAGAAAAGTGTCACTGATTCGACCCATTTGACTAGTAAAAAATGTTGGCATATTTGGACTCGTTTGGATATGTTGTTTCAGAAACACAAACATAAAAGATATAAAAAAGGTCCCAATTCACCAAGGTTTGTCCGTATGGCCAAAGGTGTCCCTTCTACAAATGAGTCTATCCCAAAAATGTTTACAAGAACAAATGAATCAACACAACTAAGAAAAGTTTCTTTTGGTCATTTACCATCTACAATTAGTAAGCACACAATGTTTCTTACTGTTAATTTTTGTTCGCCTATATCCTGATTTTGGAGGTCGCTTCTTATGTACTGCGGGAAACTGCAGGATTGCTGCATTATAATTCGTAAGTTCAAAAGTCAGTAAATAAAAGTTACTAACATAGATTTGAATGTTTACCACTCGCATAATTAAAAAAGCAAAGCAAAGACAATTCAAGAAAAAAAAATATACTTACTGTATGTTCCATCTTGATCACGAAACCATTGCCTAGAGAATATGAAATCACGCTTACACTTCAACCTACAAGGACCACATATTTTTGAAAAACAATAAAAGTGGTTCATTAACTTAAAAGTGGGTCAATAGGGTTTTTGCTTATCTTAAACGGGTCAAATAAGAAACTTAAATAAAAATGGGAATGTATCGAAGAAGTTGAAAGTCACCCAAAGTCAATTTTCTAAAGCATACAACCTCCTACATTGTTTTTATTCAAATCATCTGAAAAAATGACAAATCATATAATTGAAGAGGCAAAACTAGGCAAACATTTACCTAGTTAAGAATCTAGAATCGTATGTTCCATAAACAACATCAGAATTTTCACTTATAGAATCTACTAGTTCCAGGTCACTTGTCAAAGCATCCCACCTGCAAATTTTAATAGTAGCTATATAAATGTCAATAGGAGTATCTTATATAACGAGAATCAAAGGTGACAATTCTGATCCATTTACTTATGAATAGGTTGATTTAGGTTATGCTCTCAAAACAGGTAAAAAGGTGAGAAAAGGGATAGGGGTCAAAATGTCAAATAAGTTGGGTGAACAGGTTGAAAGTTGCCCTACGTGTACATTTTTATGCACCAGACATTTTATCATATTATGCAGTTAATTAAATTATTATTGAGGTAAAATAGTTTTCCAAACAAGTTGACACTAATTATTTATAGAAATGGTAAAAATTTAAACAAGTGATTTGGGTCAACCCGACCCATAAAAATTGTCCGTTTTGACCTTTTACAACCCACTCAACTCACCCATTTTTCACAATTAACAATAATATGCGAAATAAATTATTTAGCATTATCGTACTCATATCTTTGGTGTCGATCAAGGCTCATAATAACCTCAAAAACGAAATTTGGACTCACTTCCATAACAGTAACAGCCTTCACAAGGACACCTCTACCGCCCTGAGAAGATTCATGGACAACAACCCATAAGGTATAGAACATATGATGTGGGAGTAGAACAAAAATAAGCACCTTATAACCAGAGACATCCTCAAATATTCTAACACCTGAAATCCAACATATGAACAAACAAAATTTCAAACCATTACTACACATGTATATATAAACGGGTCATTTCTTGTTATATATTACCTCTATATAGCCAGAGGTCAAAGGATAAAATTAAAAATATATCAACTTAAAAGGAAACAGATCAACATTGGTGTAACCCAAAGTGTATTTTAAATGCATAAAACCTCCACAATCATTTTAAAATTAATAATAATAACTTAAAGGGAATGGGTCAACACGGATCGATAGGCGCCCTACTTTATTTTCATATTCTATCTAAATCATATTACTCAAAAAATTAGATTGTTATGAAATTAGTATAAATTCTATAATCATATTAGACATGACTAACTATTAGCAGAAAGTTAATAATTGGGGACATAAAGCGTTTCATGTCAACCCAACCAAGACCCTTTCAACCTGTTAGAATAATTACACCTTTCAATACCTTACTCAACTCTCGCGCCCATCCATTTTTGCCACCTTTGAGTATTTCAAATTTTAATGTCTTATATTTTAAGAGATTGTAGTGTACCATATAATGCGCAAACACATTTCCACTCGTGTTCTTCAATGACATCAGCAGCATCAATCTCACAGAAATCAACACTCCTTTGACTTACACCAAAACTTAATGAACTGCGTACAAGTGACTCACCACCTACACACAAGAGCACAATGTTACTCTAATATATCAGTAGCAATGTGCTAACATATATAATAGCATGGTGCATTTTCTAGTATTAGAAGTAATATTTTAGACTCTGAATATGTTTTGACGGTTTACAACTGAAAAAAGAATGAAAAATACGTGTTCCTTGAGCATTTAGAGTTTCCCAAAAATTTATGGAATTTCTCTACATGTTCTTAATTATTTTCTTCTTATTTCTTATTTTATTAAGTTCCTAAGAAACCGCCCAAGATCTCATCATTATCATTTGGAAAACGAGAATGTAGGTTGTTCTTGAAGGACACAAACTTACTAGAGGTGGCAAAAAAAAGCCGTTTGGTTAACAGGTCAAACAAGTAATTTTCTAAATAGGTAAAAACAAGTTAAGTTGACCCAAATTATTTTTGGTCCAAAAAGTTACTTTTTAAGAGATATTAATGCAAGAAATATGATTACAAAACTTGTACTATTTCAAAAAGAATCTGACTTTGTAAATATATTCAGGAGGTCTTATACATTAAAATACACCTTGGGTGACTTTTGGCATGTCTACTCGTTTACTTCAAAGCTAATATTTTACTTTTTCACTTGATTCTTCAATCAATCTCTCCGGTCCTTCACTCGCAATTAGCAGAATGTAATAAAATATAATTTGGTAGTACAATGCAATTACTTAACCCACTTATTAATAGGAGATTTCCCTTGCTTTATATTGTTCCTAGTTAAAAGATACACATTTACTAGAACACTCATGCTATGATAATAAATTGTGGTGTGGCACACTACTCTTAGGTGAATGCTAAAAGGAGTTCATAAAAGACCGACAGTTATAACCAACGGTTAATAGAACCCGGATAAAAATTTTCAAAAAAGGAGCTTGACGGATGAAACAATATGATTTATTTATTATGCAAAGGATAATTAAATCATATCAAACAAGTGACGTGGGTATGTAAAAATATAAATACCACCTCACCGCGTTTTTTACTTATTAGCCTTTTTAAACCACTAGCATATCGTTTTACCCTACGGCGACGGCCATGTCTTCCGAGATTAATCCTTCCAAAAATAATATCATAGTAAGAACATTAAACAAATATGAAATAGACTGCATGAAAAAGGGGAATGTTTGGATATGCATTTTGGGTTATCTCATTATTGAGGCTTCAAGTCAATATAAATTTTTAGTGTGTGGACAAATAGTTTCTTCTTTAAATGTTTATAAACGATAGTATCATACCAGTTGAATTAGAAATGACTAACATAGGATATAGTAAAATTACCTAATGACTCGGTCCTTTAACGTAATTTAAGAAATTTCAGGCCCATTTCACTAATGTCTCCATTTTTTTCATAAATATATCCTTTGGGCTCAATCTATTTATTAATAATTTAAATAATGAGAATCCGCCAAACACTCAAAATCTAAACATCATCATCTACACCTCATATTATTACATCTAATTATGTGCTTGATTATTCAATACCACACAATAACTGTCAAAACACACATCTAAACCCCTATAAATATGAAATAAGCATCTTTAAGCAAAATCCTATAACATACTCATTTTCCATGCTTAGTTTGTTTCTGGTATTAGAACTTTGAGAAAGTTCATACTCGGCCTGTTAAAGATAGTTAAAGGGATTAGTGGATAGCAAAAAGAACTTTTATAAAGAACTTTGTCCAATTATTCAAATGAGTGTTCAAACTCATAAGGAATAACAACTAGATTTGGCAATTACTTGTACCTGTTTCTTTGCTCGTTCTAATGCTTCCATCCATTTTTGGGTTTCTCCGGCTGTAGCACAAGCAATCTTGCAATAACGTAATAATATATCTTCAACAATGGAAACAAGTTCCAACACAAGTTATTGAGTTTTAATACTTAAGGTTTACGTAAAAAATAAAAGTACAAGCACATAAACTTCCTTGCATTAATTATGTAAAAGAAAACGTAATAATAAACAATCTCTGAAGTACAGCTAAAAGCAGTAGTATTGCATTACTGTAAGGTGGAATGTGCAACTTACTTCTCCCTTTTTCTCCTCATCCAATCGATTGGAGAATTTCAGAACATAAAGATCCTGAAAATATGATGATTCAAGAAAGAAATAAACTTTCTTGTTCATGTGATTACAATACTAATTTACAGTGTGTTTGGATGTAATTTTGTGAAATGAAGTAATCTTAGGATCCTATACTCAAATGTAACAAAATGGGATGCAATAGATAGTGTTTAAATATACTTATGCTGCTTAAGTGCTTCACAAATTCTTAACACTTAAAGACTTAACAGAAAAGAGAGGTTGTATTGTAACTTTCCTTTTCCCTTGAATAATCAGCTGTAACAAAATGGGTTGCATATTTGCAATATATAGTAATATATAGTATTTGGATATACTTACACTGCTTGTGTATTTAAAGACTTAACAGAAAAGATGGGTCATATTTTAAATTTCCCTTTCCCTTGATTAAATAGTTATGCTGTAGCTATCCTTGTGTTGACAATCAAAAACTGGTCAAATAGTCAGAGGCAGATGCAGTCTGCACAGAAAAGTAATAACTAATTGTCTGCTGAGTGCTACTTGAAACTGTCATAATCAGGTAAGGTACAAAACACACATCCAAACACCCCCCCAAAATTGTTATTAGGTAAAACCAGAATACTGACCAAGAAATTAAAAATATGACAGCAAGGAAACAGAGAAAGTTAGCACACGATTACATTTCTGAGGTCTCATTTATATCATCCAACGGTAACTAAGATGTGAGTTTGTATCTCGTTTATGTGGGATGAGGAGCAATGAAGATAAGATCCATAGAATAAAGGATTATGTAATTGAAAAATGATATCAAATGATTTACACATATGCATGTATAGACTAAGGATTAGTGATGGCAAATTTAGCCTATTTACTTAGAAATGAATAGATATGGGTTATATTTTATATTTAGTGGATCAATGTGTGTACCTTAAAATTTTAGTTAAATGGTTGTAACATTGAAATCTCGTAGTTAAATTTTTTTTAAAGTAATATCTTTACAATTTAGTTTCTTATTATATCAACAATGATATTTTCTTTATAAAATTCAAGGAAGAACAAAAAGTTGTTAGCAGGTCAGCCTATCCTGACCCGTTTTGACTGGTATTAGGAATTACCCATTCTGATCAGAACCCGTTTTGACCTGTTAACCAACCTGCTCATTTCGCCAGGGGCACTAAGCAACATGATTTAAGGATTCCCCATTCCGACTTGACCCCATTTTGACCCATTAACCAACCTGCCTATTTTGCCACATGTACTAAAGGGAAGGAACATTGTTTAAGGTCCTTACACCATCATTGACCTTCCTTCTTCCTAGCTCCTCCATCACAAGTGTGTGGCCAACAACACCCCTCCTTATTGGTTTCTGTAAATAATTAAAAACAATACATTGAAGAAAAAACGAGCCATTGCGAATGATTTATCAAGTTTAATGTTAGTGAATTGTAACATGAACCTAAAACATCATATCTAGAGAAAACAAGTGTACGGCGAACAACACCCACGTTTATTGAACCCAAATCACCACGTTCTGTCATGTTATACAGATAAAACATATACTTCCTTGGTCCTCAAAAAATTGAACACAACTTGATTTTAAGAGTTCAGTATTAGTACTTCTCAGACTCAAATTCTGACATAACATTAGTGTGTCAATTGTAACACTTATGGTATAAAGTAATATGAAAAGTAATAACTAATTGACCCTCAGAAGTCATGTGATGATTTAATTGTGAAGTAATTACTTTTACAACACAATGAAAGAAAACTTATACAAGACAATATATAACACTTTAATGACCAGCCAGACTACAACAATATCCAAAAAACAGCTACAGAAGATAATAAGTATCATAAAACTTTTGCTCACACAAAAAAAATTAAAGTATAGGAGATCAACAATGCATAACATACAAAGGGTTAATACTACATATTGCACAAAGAATTCAATTACTTGTAAAGAAATAGGAAAAATTCAATGATTTCCCCAATCCCTAACAGTAATATGTGTAGGATGTGTTCAAACGGATGAAATTTGGGTGAATAAAGAGATTATTCATACCGTATCTGGATTCTCTTGAGGATTACGCTTATACATCATAACGTATTTGCCCTTAACATGCAGAAATCGACGATTACAATACTCGCGTTTGATGGAATTGGTTCCCAAATGATAAACCCACCCAGAATGTTCGAACACCGGCCGACTATCTCCTTCGCTATTGAACATCTTCCTCCTGTTGTTACAGATTACGTAGGGTTTTCACTCAGATTCGAGAATCGATGGAGGATTAAGGAGCTTTGTGATTGAAATTGATGGAATTGATGGTGTATGAAGGAAGATGTGAGGAGAATTTCAGACCGTTGGAAGATGAAAAGGGGAGAATGAAAGAGCGGGGTAATCGGTAGTTTTGGTCCGGGTTTACGGGTCTTTGTGGAGCCGGGTTAGACCCGGTTGTTTTAAGTAAAAACCGGGTCTAACCAACGACAAGGGACGGTTCGATAATTTTAGAGAGTTAAAAGCGAATTTCAAAATCGGGGTCTTTTGTAATGTATAGAACCTTCTAAATATTTTTGTTGAGAAAAATTTTACTATACGGATAATGTAACATTTGTTATCTTGTTTGACAAACTAATTGTTTATCGAGACATTCAAGCTTAGAACATGAATACAAAGAAAAAAAAAGAAATCAAGTGTGTAAAAGATATGCGCAAATAAGCTAAATCAAAGCCTGAAAAGTCTATATGATAGAAAATGATATAATTAACTAAAAGGACGTAAACAACTTTAATATGTAAAATATTAGAATGTAATGGTTAAAAGCATGTGCTTATGTTTTATATGTGTACGTATATGTATCAAGACATACTTATCACACCTCAATAACATGAATCAAAATGAGTTTGAGCTGATCTCTAAATATTTTTTTGTGTATATAGCTTTTTATAAGTTCTTGTATGTCAAGTGAAGAAATATGGAGTCTAGCTAATTCCTCCGATGTCTATGTGGTCAAATTCCATAGTTTAGCCATTTGAGTTTATCCTCTATGTTGCTAATAGACTACTAACTTTTATAATGTTTCAAGAAATTATTTACTTTAACCCGTCATGTAATTATGAAATTGATATGCTACACGTCACTATATGTTAATCCATTGATAACACAACTAGTAATTTACTATATTCAATGCCCAGAGTTAAATAACTAATGATGAAAGATCATCGAGTT
This sequence comes from Flaveria bidentis, assembly GCA_018326385.1. Classification (NCBI taxonomy): domain Eukaryota; kingdom Viridiplantae; phylum Streptophyta; class Magnoliopsida; order Asterales; family Asteraceae; genus Flaveria; species Flaveria bidentis. The sequence continues at coordinate 11,804 of BJCM01084229.1, forward strand.
AACATAATTACAAAACTCTATAAGTTTGTGTACCTCAATGAACCGGTCATTTTAATGGAAAAAAATAATGTATTTGAAAGAACATTCAGATTCATTGAATTTGAATTATAAATTTAGAATGGAATTAGATACATTCAAAATTATGTTTGGTTGTTCAAAAGATAGAGCAATGCCATCAACTATATAACTTCTTTTTCCTTCATTTATTGAATCTTAAATATTCTTTGCTTAAAGATTATCAATAACGCCCTCTCATGACCCTTGTCTTTTATCTACAAGCAATGTAATCGAGTTCTTCACTTTTGAGTTGGAATCATATCTTGAAGAACATTGATTTGCAACCTATTATAATTGAAGACGATAAAAGTCTAACCGAAATTATGTTTAAATTCATATATTGTAAGGATGGGGTCAACCGCCTTTGGTAGTTTCCATTTCAAAATTTGATTATTTTTACACCTCGAGTTTCACATGTGAAATTTGGGGGTATCAATTTTTCACACACATTTAGTAAAGCAATATATACCAAGATAAAGCAACAATTTTCATGTATTTTTAGTAAAAGCAACATTTTAAGACTCCAGCTAGGGATTGTACCCTTTGGATCCCACTAGGGACTGTCATTCCTTAGACCTCGCTACCAGGGGCGTTGCCCCCAGATCCTTGCCAAGGGGGCATTGCCTTCTTGGAACCCTCATTGCTTAGAGGCGTTGCCCCTAAGTAGGTTTCCAATACTTAATATCATAATAAACTCAAAACAAGTGTGCATTCCGCACATATGACTTGTTTGATAAATATTTTGATCACATTAGTCATTAGTCAATCAAATTACACAAGTATATATTAAAAACACTACTACTTCTAGTCACTACACCATGACATGTTAACAATAGCTCGGATGATCAACCTAGCATCAATAGGGTTGCAAAAATGAACCTAGCATCAATGACAAGTTACACAATAGCTCGGATGATCAACCAAGCAAACCAACAAATCAAACATTATAATTAAGCTTGATATAAACAAAATGTCACAACATTACCACCACCGCCATCTAAGATTCTAGAATCAAACTTAGCAACGATGGTTGATGATGGTAGCGATGGCTTCAATGATCGGCCACCTCAGGGTTGAAACCTTAAAGGGAGAGAAACAGGAGCACAAATACGTATGAGAGAGGTGTCCTCACCGGGAAAGCAAAAAAGATATGTGAAGTAGTCACACACGCGTAAGCAAATGAAAACAAATGGATGGTAACGAGAGACTATAACTGGTTTAGACGACAAACGATCTTGCCAATAATAAATAACAACTTTTAGATCTATATTGAATTGTGTATAATTAAAAAGTTAAAAATCATCCCACAATAAAACTAATATTGCCATACCCCATGAGGCCATGAGTTATCGATCACCCTTATACATCATGACCTTTGCATATTGTCATGTTTCAATGGTTCAAAAAAATTCAATACCTTCTCATCCATTGGCCACCCTCGATTTCAACAACCACAACAAACGTCCCGCCAAAAAACTCCATTTTTTGTTTTGATTTGGCTTAATTCTCTTTGAATTTCAGTTATGGGCGATACATGAGGTGGTTAAATAGTTGGCCGCCGTTGAAAAAGATGGCGAACAGCGGAGGAGGAATGTCATCGGAAAGTGGAGGAGATGGTGGGACGGAGGAGAAGGTTTATCATTCGAACAACATTACCAATTCTATCAAACGCGAATGCAGTCATCGTCTTCTAAATGGTAACAGTCTAAAATATTACCTTAATCTATTCATTCTTTCATGAATACATGCATGATGCGTTAAAATAACCATAAAAGTATCCAAAAAGTACCTTGAAACATGAAGATTTCAGATTTCATAAAATAATTCAAGTTTTACGTGTGAAGTCTGATGTTTTACTTGAAATATACAAATAAGAGGATGTAGATATCCCACAAATTAAGACACCAAAGGCTTGTAGCCCAATTGGTATTGGTATCTTGTCTGTAAATAGTGGTCATGAGGTTGAGGGTTCGGGTCAAAGAAAGATGATCAAAGTCATTACTGCTATGAAGAGATCTTTTTGTGTGTGTGTGTGGAGATGACAGTAGGGTTTATTGCATCTGCAGGAGAGGGTAAAGATAGAGCAAATCTGTATCAAGGGAAAGTTACCACATATGTCATCATTGCTTGCATTGTTGCAGCTGTTGGTGGATCAATTTTTGGCTATGATATTGGAATTTCAGGTGATTCTCTCTTCTTTCCTTCAAGTTATTCAACTTTTAATCATGAATTTTGTCTGAAATTTGAATCTATCGAGATCCAAAACACAAGGGGCATGATTAATACTTTTGGTTTTCATCAAGTCTAAGCTGAAAATTCAGTCTGAAATTCATATTGAGACTGAAAACATAAGGGAAACTTTGTAATCATTTTTGAGACATCACTTGTATGTAGAAAATTTTGAATGAAAGTTCATTTGGGTTAATGCAACAGTCACAAGTTTGGACTTGAACCCATTTGGATCAATCAACCATCTGTTTTGTCACCTCCAATAATAAGATACTAATGATTAATGCATAAACCAGGCGGGGTGACATCCATGGATGCCTTTCTGCAAAAATTCTTTCCCATGGTGTATGAAAAGAAAAGGCGTTCACGTGAAAACAACTATTGCAAGTTCAATGATCAAGGTCTTGCAGCATTTACCTCATCTCTATACCTTGCTGGCCTGGTTGCTACACTGTTTGCAGCTCCTGTGACACGCAATTACGGCCGTCAGATCAGCATAATTTGTGGTGGGATCAGTTTTCTTGTCGGCGCAGCACTCAATGCTGCAGCAGTTAATTTTGCAATGCTTCTTTCAGGGCGAATTATGTTTGGTGTTGGCATTGGCTTTGGTAATCAGGTTATTTGCTCATAAACACGAAGCTACCATAGGCAATATTGGCCCAAATGGACAAAACCATGTCAATTCAGCCTTATTTGTTAAAATTTTGGGTTTGTTTGAGCAAAAGAACGTATTTAAAACTGGTCCGAATGAGCTAAAAGACAAAGAATCACCTTAAAACTTTAAGATTAAAATAGATGGTTGGATTACTCACAATATTTTGTCCATGCTACAAGAATTATGTATTTGCTTAGCGCTATTGACACATTACACTGCTATTGTAATCAGTTTAATGATTTTGATGCTATAAATTACATGTTTTGACCCATTACCAGTAACAATCTTACTGCTACATGAAGGCAATACCACTCTATTTATCTGAAATGGCTCCCACTCATCTAAGAGCAGGTTTAAACATGATGTTCCAGTTAGCAACCACTCTTGGAATCTTCTCAGCAAACATGATCAACTATGGGACCAGTAAGCTTGACCAATGGGGATGGCGGTTGTCTCTAGGATTAGCCGCTGCACCAGCACTCTTAATGACTGTTGGTGGTGTCTTTCTTCCAGAAACGCCAAACAGCTTAATAGAACAAGGATCAAAGGAAAAAGGGAGGAAGGTTCTAGAAAGAATTCGAGGTACACAAAACGTTGATGCTGAATTTGAAGACATGGTTGATGCAAGCGAGTTGGCTAACTCAATCAAGCATCCTTTCAGGAATATTTTGGAAAAGAGGAATAGACCTCAGTTAGTGATGGCAGTTTGTATGCCAATGTTTCAGATTCTTACTGGGATTAATTCTATTTTATTTTACGCCCCGGTATTATTTCAAAGTATGGGCTTTAAGGGGAATGCATCTCTTTACTCGTCTGCTTTGTCTTGAGCTGTTCTTATTCTTTCTACCTTGGTATCCATTGCAACGGTTGATAAATTGGGTCGAAGAGTTTTGCTGATTGGTGGAGGCATTCAAATGATTATTTGTCAGGTAAGTTGAAGAAGGTTTTGGCTTTCTTATTTCATTTGTACTTATATGGGTTGATTTGAGTAATTTTAAATTCCAAACGGGTCAAGTAACAAAGATTTAGCTAAAATGAAATGTGTCAAAGGAGTTGATTGTCTTCCCAGGTGTATGTCTAAAGCAAACAACCTCTTAAATCATTTTGTTTAAAAAATTTAAATTGTTATTGGAATGATTTTGTTACTGTAGTTATATTTAACTAATAATTGTTCATAAGGAATCTAAGATACCGTGGACAAGAAGTGTTTTCGGGTAGATCCTAAACCTAAAATGACTGTGTCGATTCAGCGACAAGTTTATCTGTTTACAGGTTACTAGTCTGACCCATCTTGCAACCTCTAGGTTTATTTATAGGGGGTAAACTGCTTAAGCAAAAAGATTTGACAAAAAAGGATACCTGTCAAATGAGTAGAAAGTCATCTCAAATGTTTTACAAGTGTAAAGCATCTGCAATAATATAAAATACAATCATTATTATACTAAATATAGTAATTTTGGTAGTTGGTAATCGTATTTTTGTTGTTAGAATTATTAAAAGTGAATTAAGAAGTGTCGTTAGTCTGCCCAACTTGGCCTGTTTTGATGTGTAATCCATGCTTTGAAACAGGTGATCATTGGCATAATATTGGGGCTTAAATTTGGAGACGATCAAGAACTCTCGAAGGGTTATTCAATCGTGGTGGTGGTTGTCATATGTCTCTTTGTGGTGGCTTTCGGGTGGTCTTGGGGCCCACTTGGTTGGACAGTGCCAAGTGAGATATTCCCCTTAGAGACACGGTCAGCAGGTCAAAGCATTACGGTAGCAGTCAACCTCTTCTTCACATTCATCATAGCACAGTCTTTCCTCTCCCTCCTTTGTGGCTTGAAATTCGGACTCTTTCTGTTCTTTGCTGGATGGATTATTGTAATAACAACTTTTGTTTACATTTTTTTACCTGAAACAAAAGGAGTTCCTATTGAAGAGATGATGCTGATGTGGCAAAGACATTGGTTTTGGAAGAAAATTCTATCAGAAATTCCATAGGAAGAGAGGAAGTTATGACAGCAAAGCAGATCATTAGTATTACATTAACAAGCTCATTAATGGTTACTGAGCTATCTGCTACTAATGATTTCATTGGCCTTAATTGTAAAAAGATGTGTTAAGATACAAAAAAACAGAAAAGATGGTATGCAGCAGGAAACAAGGCAATACAATTTTCTATAGCATGTAAACAAGTCGATTTACTTGTAAATGAGTTGTTAGCGTAGGAATAGTCATAGGTGATGGTTTCGACCTATTTACTTCTTAGTCAGTCGATTTGGGTTATTTCCATCTCTAACATGTAGTGTGTAAAGTTAAAAGAATATAATCGAATGAGAAGTTGTCAAATGGGTTAAACGTTGTGTGAAGTGTGACCTTTTTAATCGTTTTATTAAATCATGATAGATTATTATTGTTTGATAAGCTCACATTTGATACCTTAATTTGAGATGAATAAAAAGTATGTTGGTTTCTCTTACCCTTAACTTAAAACCATTTAACTCATTACCAAACCTATATATGTGTCTATAGTTGTAACAAACCAAAGGAAGCTTTGTTTGTGTTTGTTGGTTGTGGAAATGATTTTGTCTATTTTCCTATATATTCGTCCTTAATATAGGAAATGAACACAATATCGGCAACTACTCTATATTCTGCTTCATGATTGAGACAATGTGGTTGTCTTTTGGAGGACCATGAGAAAAGATTGTCACTATGGTAAGCACAATAGTCGAAAGTAGATCTGCAAGTGTCTCGACATTCGGCCCAATCAATATTCATATATGAAAGTAAGGTGGTGCCATGGACTTAGTGAGACGTCATATGAAATGGTTTTGTTAATGTACCGATGGATGCGTTTTAGTATGTTCATGTGAGATGACCGGATGCATACGTGACTGATGTCCGAACTATGCCCCCAGTTGATGATAATATGTACCACGTCATCAAGTAGAGTTCCAAAAGTTGATTTTAACTTGGATTTGGTGTCAACTGGGTTGTCGATACATTGCAAGTAGTCATGTTGGCTCTTTCAATAATATCACTAGCATTGTCTTGCTATGGTACGAGATAAAGGATATATCTTATAGGAGACGTTGAGATTTAGTGGTTGTTTTTGTTCAGATATTCTCGATATGCTAGGAGTGTGGATGGTTCGAACCATGGGGTCGTACGTGAGGGAGAGCTAGGATGAGGGTGGTTTTTGGGAAGTTGGGCCGGGCCGGTAGGAGAGGAAAAATTAGGCTTTGCGAGTGTATGTTTTTAATTGAGTTGGGGTGGCTGGAGCTTGGGCAACAACATTAGTGGGAGGCTGATGG
>BJCM01084230.1:0-16627 GCA_018326385.1 Flaveria bidentis
ATGTATGTATGTATGTATGTATGTATGTATGTATGTATGTATGTATGTATGTATGTATGTATGTATGTATGTATGTATGTATGTATGTATGTATGTATGTATGTATATACATCTGTATATATATATATATATATGTGTGTGTGTGTGTGTGTAATTTTCCCTTTATAACTTTAAATAAATATTATGGTTTATGTAAATACCAATGAAACATTGTAACCTCTTTGTTTTTGTTTATGTTTCGATATTGATTTTATTTGTAAATGACTTGGTCATACATAATATGTATTTAGATTGATAAAAAAGATAGCGACATGGTGTTAACATTGATCCCAAAGACAACATGATAAACTATTACTGATTTTAAAATAATTGAAATCCAGATTTAGATGACGACAGAGGCATCATCATAAGCATGAACACCAAAATCAAACCATTGTTGCCCTCACCCCGTAAACTTGTTTGACTTTATCCATAATATCCCACAATAAAACAAGAATAAATTAGCTAAAATGTGGTATTTTTATTTTGATCCATTGATATTTAATATGTTTTGTAAACATTGTATTCTTATCTAAGATGTTTTGTAAACATTGTATTCTTATCTTGATGAAGATGAGCTTGGATATTAGTATCAATCAGATTTACATGACTTTCAAGAAAAGTAATTATAAGCAAAAAAATTTAAAAATAATCAACCCATAAATGCTGTAGGAGTCAACAATCTTGTGGCCTTAACATGCATTAACACAAACTCAATTGCATACGTTAGAGGTTAGTACTCACGTTTTAAATGTTGTAATGTTATAGAATGTTCTTGCACAAACTCAATTGCATATTAACGTCTTAAATGGTGTAATGTTTTAAAATGTTCTTGCACAAACTCGATTGCATGCATTAGAGGCTAGTACTTAAATCCTAAAATGTTGTAATGTTATAAGATAACAAAAGTACTATGGTCAATTTGAAAATTCTTAAAACCTTATTATTACTTTCATTCATACATTAATAGTGTATATAATATGATCCTTTCATTCATAAATTAATACTTTAAGTATGTAATGTAATTAAAATATCCTAATAACTCTATAGTTGATTAGAATGAATTTCAAGTTTTTTGTGTTATATCATGGTCTGAATAATATAAATAAATTTATGTATTCCGTCTCCACACACATATTTGTCGTATTCTATTGCATATTTAAATTATTGATGTGAACTTGTAAACATTTTAAATTACTTAAAACAATAATATATAACATATAATAAAAAAAAATTCTTAAAACACGTGTTATCATTCTAGCATATCAAAAAAATTATTTTCATGTCTCTCTCTCATAATAAATACTAAAATTATAGAAACAATTAATTTGACTTTTTTTCTAAAATAAACAAACATGGTAATAATTGATTTGTGTTTATTATTCCTCTCATATTAAATGATAGCTATTTTAAATAAGTAAACTAAATATTAAACATCTAAATTATAAATATTCTTATTTTAATAATTTATTAGTACATACTAACTTATATGATTTTAGACATATTTTATTTTTATAATATAGAGTAATAATTTAGTTTTATTATTTGTTATAACTTTTAAATATTCATAATATTTTTATTTCACCAATAATTAATAATATCTAGAATAAAATATCATACAACTAATGGTTTGACATGTTATATTTATTCCGCTCATGTAATACGCGAGCACTAACCTAATCTATATAGTTAAGGGGGCTAACATATTTTAGTGCGTTAGGCGGTACATGATGCAAAAGTGAGTTGATGGCTTGATTAAAATTGAAGATTAAAGCTGAAATCCTTCGAATATGAGATTAAACCAAAATTCACTATAAGGGTGTATGTATGCATGCATGTAGGTATGTATCTACATGGGTTGCATTCTGGCATTATGTCATACAGTATTAATTTGATACTCGATCGTTTTCTATATGTTATATACACGTTTGACACTTCAGTGAGGCAGTGATAACAATTCACTGCATATTTCCGACAAATATCTATATTTACATACATCAATACATGTATGTACCTACGTGCATGTTTATGTGTAGGTGTGTACATATCTATGGTTGTGTATGCAAGTACATGTAATTATATGTGTGTATATACCTAGGGTGTTAAAAAATAATAATAAAATAATATAATAATAATAATAATAATAATAATTATAATAATAATTATAATAACTGACCGAAAACCAAACCGTATTTATAACTGAATTCATAATTCGGTTATAGATACGGTTCGATAATAGCATTCAAATTGTGAATTTAGTTCTTGGTTCAATTAATGGTTACATAAAATCTTGGTTATTCGGTTTGGTTATCCGAATAATAACCGGTTTAATCGGATAACCGAAAAACGGTTAACCGGACCTTTGAAAGACACGACCATACATACCTATATAAGTGTGTGTGTGTGTGTTGTAAGCTCCGATTAAACAAAACAGGACAAAAGAACTAAAATGAGTCTTTAATTTGTTGTTGCCGCAACATGCTAAAGACCATCCTTAATCCTTAATGTTATGTTTTAATCCATCTACTTTACATGTTCTTTGAAGCTCACTCGACGATGATTTCAGATTAAAAAAAAATTAAAATAAAAGTCATAAGCACTTTGATTTCTAGAGTTTAGACCTTTGTAGAGGATAGTGTGCAAACTTTGCACCCGTGGCTAAGAAAATAAATATGAATTAGGGTTATTTACGGTCTGATTTTAATGTTTTAATAAATCGTAAGACATTTAATTAATTGTCATATTGTAGATGTTGTTAAGAACTACATGATATATGACATGGTCAAGTATTTATCAAGTAATCCTCCCTCACTCCCTATCACGCTATCTCTTAATTGTATAAGCAAGTTCTTTTCATATTTTTATTAAAAAATATATTTTAATAATGTCAAGACAATTAGCGATTCTCCCATACCTAATTATAAAATCATGTTAGATATCCATTCTCATACCTGCATTAGTTTCATTAGCTTGTTTATAATCTTGTAGGTAAAAAATTACTCGTTAATTAATAATACAAAGGGTTTAAGTACTTTTACCATCTCTACTATTTATTATGTGTATTGTATTAATAAAAAATACCTATAGGCTCGAATATTTTCATTTAATCAACTTACACTTCTAGGGATTTGCAAGGGTGAGCATAATATGAGTTTGGGAAGATTTGATTATAGCCTTGATTTTGAAGCGTTTGAGACAACCACTCTTAATATGACTGTTTTGGTAGTAGTCTTTATGTTGTAGGTTTGACTTCTCATACCACCTTTTTATTCCCATATCTTTGGTTGTTAATTAAATCATTCCATCTCATGAGACTGTCAATGTGTGACCTAACTAACTTAAAGGAAAATGGTTAACTATTTGTTATATATTTAAAATTCTCTTGATTACCTATCCTTAAATGCAGTGAACTTTGACTATTTCAACATATTGAATCAAATTTCGACCTAAAGGTCATTCTAAGGTAACATCAAATTACTTTAGAGAATTAACTCTCTTGTTTTGTTATATGATTAGGCTTGTAAGTTTTTTGCTTCATATAGATCCTGCATCTATGTGTGAGCTTTGGAATTATTGAGGTTTGATAAACAATTTCGATAGGTTTCCTCGGTTTTACTAAAGAAAGTCTCTTTGTTCCAACATTATCTTAGTTTGAGTTCATTTCAGACTCCTGGTGTAAGAGCAGTGCAGGAAAGTGCAAAGAAAGCATTTGGGTTTATACAGGTATGTGAGTTGTTTGTAAAGAAATATAAGGGTGGATTTGTTGTTCTTCATGTGCAAATTTTTAAATATATTTTTCATGGTGTATGCAGATTTTGTTTTGCTGATGTAACCTGTCTTTTTGTTAATTCTTTGGTGCTTAGATCATTAAGATTTTAGAAAATTTGATCAAACCATACTACAACTAAAACTACATAAGTCAGATTAAAAGTCATAAAAATGCATTAGTAAATTGACCTTGACAATTGTTTGTTTAAATGTTTTATACAGCCTATGGAAATGAAGGCAAAAAGTTGGTTTAGTTTCATGAATATTAGCTTAAAATCTTTGGAAAGGTATGTAGAAAGATGTTAAATTTGTTTTTGATTTGAGCATAATAGTTAAGCAACTGGTTATTTTCCTTGTTTATAATAATCTCTTTAAATCACAGCTTTCATCCATTTATGACAAGCTAATTGCTATATAATTTTAGGCTAAAGTTTTAAGTTACACATATAAACTCTTTTTTTAACTTATAACTTTCGGAAACTTATATATAATCATTGATTGAAAGTTAAATTAAATGTGCCACAAATACACATATCTTCATAAAAAGCATTTGACCTGTAGGAACATTCTTTCTATACAACTATTGGGAAGATAAAAACGAGGGTTAACGAAGGAAATGAAAATACCGCTCACACAAATTTTAATGTTCACAGAGATTGAGCAATATGTAAAGCTGCTTACATCACAATCACATGAGGATAACTTGCAAAGAAGGTTTTTGGGTTTAAGGCTAATTGTTTCAATGTTTCTTTTTCATAAGGCTGTTAATATTACAACTGTATCTTTTGAGAATTTTTATATAAACGTATTGGATATGTACACGTAGCTTGTGGCAACACGCGGCTGCATTCAAGCAACTTTTGAGTACATTCATTTAAAGTTGATTCTGGATGTTTATTGTTACGTTTTTTTTTAATTTAAAATAATGTTTACGCCACAATGCGCGCGAGGACCCACTAGTAATATATTATGTTTGATATTTAATATTAATACAAAAAAAAATTTACTAATCTTTTTACTAATTAAATATTAGCCCGCTTATACCCTAGCATGTGAAGAGTAAAATTACTTAAAACTATTTGTCTAATTAACACTTTTATTTATGTTGATTTTTTAATATAATTTATAGTTTATAACTAGTCTTAAGCCCCTAGCGGGGACGTAAAACTGTGTTAAGTAACACCAATGACCTACTACTGTTAATAACCACTATCATCCAAAAAACTCATAGTAGAAAATAAAATAAAAAGAAACGAAAAGTATGTTTAAAAATGTTAAACCGCATAGGCGGAATGTAAAACATATAAACAATAAATAGGTCGACCTAGTACTAGCGCGTTGCAACGGGATCGTTAAGCGAGGAAAATATAAGGGTAAAAACGTTGAACACACTTGCACGTTGCGCTGAGTTAACTTGCAAAATATAAATTGAACTGTAAAATAAAAATATTATGAAATACTAATAATAAAGGAGATCAAGTTGAAAGTAAAAAAATATCGAGGTAAATGATAAAAAGTATAAAAGTGTTAGATTAAAATAATAAATAAGTTAAGTATTAAAAAAAGAGACAGGCGTGTACTAAGCATGACAAAAAAAAGTTGTTAATTAGTAATATGTAAATTGTATTAAGCTCTCATGTTGCAGCGGGGGATGTAAAATCGTGCCAAGTAGCACCAATGATACACCATCGTCAGTGACCAACTACACTAAAAAAATTCGTATTAAAAAAGAAAAAAGAAAAGAAAAAATTTAATTGAACGTAGTAGACGTAAAAACTTTGATTCACGTAAGCGAAACGTAAAACATATAAAACAATAAGTCTATGTAGGACCAGTGCGTTGCGACGATGTCTTTGAACGGGGACAAATGAGTTTGAAACTTTAAACCACACACACGTAGCGATGTGTTAACTCATAAATTTTATACCGGAACGTGAAAGAGAAAATTTGTAAAAATATAAAAAGTATAGGAGACAAAAATTGAAAGTAAAAAATATTAGGATTAAATTTTAAAATATGTAAAAGTATATGTTTAAAATAAAAAGATTAAAGATTAAAAAAGTTAAAAAAAGATGGATATAACCTCACAAAACATAATATACAACTCATAATGTATTATTAACTTGATAATTAGTATATATTAAATTACATGTTATAGTTTGATGCATACCTAGTTTGATGGGCTTCTATATGGTACTCCAGGCTCAAGCCCACTTTTGGTTTGCTAAGAGGCTAAGGGGTTATTGAATTATGTTCTTCCCTTCTGCTCAGTTGGGCTTTTTGTTGTTTTTCTAATTATAGTTTGAAAAGAAATAAATTATGTTGGTTGTGTAAAATGGGCGGATTAGATTGAGCAGATTAAAAAGTCAAGATGTGTTCGGGTGAAGACAGTATATATTGGTTTGGCCAGAGCGGGTTTTGATAAAACTTGATGTTGGTTGAAACATGTCTTTTCGAAGATTGTTGACCAAGTGTATAGTGGAGAGGGTTTTGTTTCTATTTGTGTAGATGCAATAAATAGTTAAACACACAACCAAAAGCAATTTAAGGTTTCAAGGTAGGGTGAGAGACGTTCTGATGCCCAAATCCAAATATAGAAACATGTGAAGCCACTCGCAACATGAGCATAATATATCGAACGACATTTGTAATTTTTAAGGGATTTACTAGAGAAATAACAATTCAAAAGTAACTAAACTAAAAACCACTCGTTATTTTCCTCTTCCGCCTAGGCTGACACATCCTTTTCTTTTCTAGCCCGACAACAACCCTTCACAATTTATTTAAGGTCCAAATTATCCAACTTTAACGGCATGAATTAAGATGGGTCAGGTGTAGCAAAATCTCTTCATCAATAAATATTAGGACAAAAACAATATGCTTGATCAACTTTAATTGGTTCGCTTAAACCCGGACCAATTGTTTTTAAAGAAAACTGAATTTTGTAAGATAATGAAATTTTATTCGTTGCAAGATATGTTTTAAAAAATATTTATAATTATTTTTCATACCATAAAGTTCATAATAAAGTCCTTCCCGGTGACTAATAGTCATCAAGTCCATCGACCATGGTGGCTAGCGTTTATATACTCTCCCTATCCAACTTGTTCTAGATATTTATAATGTGGATGCATATAATTCACTATATTAACACACATTTCAAGTTCTTATGCTTTCACAATGAAATTCACATACTAAACAAGAAGACTAAAGAAAAGAAAAAGAAAAAACTAAACCTAGATGCTACAATCAATCTGAAGATGGTAGGATAATGGCAAATGCAATCCAGTTAATTAAACATTAATGACAACTTAGACACCTTTTAAATCTACTTTTAATTCTACATAAATATCTATCAAAAATTAAAAGGCTCGAGTCTTAGATATTTCAATTAGAAAAAGACATCCACTCACATATAGCCTAATATTATATATCTGAAGTCTAAATTTGAAAATGCTAGATTAAGCCCCTTCTAATAAATTAGCAGTCCTAGCACAACAAAATACTTGAGCGATCTCTTCAACTATTTAGGCCTTGAACCATTCAATGACCCTATAGACGAAATGCGTCATCGCCAATCTACTATGATTCAATACCGATTCAACATCAATATAACAGAAAGAAACATAGATGATAGTTGTTTGAGGAAAAGTTGGAGATCATCGCGTTTTACTAGCACCAAATAAGAAGTATTCAAATCATGTACATGAACACATAATTAAACATATTCTACGCTAGTCTTGCACACGAAAGATGTATAGTATAAACAACGAATATTATCCATTGATTATATTTGAAATATATCAATATAGCATCCCATGTCATCAAGTTGTTCAACTTTACATATATAGCAGAGGTTGTTTGTAATTTCTGAATGATTAAGTGTTGAACCAATAAGAGATCTAAATCATTAAGTGTTGAATCACTAAGAGGTCTGAACCATTAAAAGCTAGTATATTGCTTAACTATTCAAAGACAAATGTCTTACCAATTCAAATAAAAGATCTTAACCATTCAATATTAGACCTCTTAATCATTCAATACTAGTATAATGCTTAACCATTCAGAGGCAAATATCTGAACCATTCAGACATTCGTTCGCGAAACAAACAATCTAAACCATTAAGTGCCGAAGAAATCAGACATCTGAACTATTAAAATGATGATTTAGATGCTGTCAAACAGCCCTGTAAAGAATAATTCACTAATTAACACAAAAATAACGAGCACTCAATCAACAAAGCAGGTCAATAAGTTGAATCCGTGATGTTCACTTGTTTCGATTCTTTGACTTTTATTTTTATTTTTATTTCTTTTCTAGGTGTTCATTACTACATATATTTACAAAATTAGTTTGTGATTATAAATGTTTTGCTTACTGATTGTTTGTCCGGTCTGAATTAGTCACATTTGTTTACGATTGGCCATTTGATTGTTTGTTGAATTAGTCACATTTGTTTACGATTGACCATTTTATTGTTTGTTGTTTAGATATCCAATATGAGTGTTATTCGCTTTTACGGAATCAATATGTAATCACAATCAAAAGAATGCAATCAAAGGATACAAGAACATCAAGAACTTTATTGATCTCTAATTGAATTACAATTTGGAACTATGAATATGAATTCGAAAAGAACAAGGTATTCTTCCCGGTTATATCAAACACCTCATATAACCAACTATAACAAACTATCTTCCAAGTTGACAAAACTAGTCCCTACACTTATTACAACATAACATCTATGACATTTATCAAAGAACATAGTAATCTAAAGTGAATTTTAGACTTTAATCTCAACCTTCAACAATCTCCACCTTTGAGAATTAAAGAATAAAACGAACTTGTAAAAGTAGAAACTAATCAATTTGAAGTAGTTGTCGACAATGAACCAACTTAGATCCAGATACACTCTTTGTAAGCATATCAGCTGCATTATGCTTGGTATCTACATATTGTACTGCAACTGTCCTTTTAAACAATACATCCCTAATCCAATGAAGACGAACATCAATATGCTTTGACCTTTCATGAAAAACTTAATGTTTAGCAAGCTGTATAGCACCCAAGTTATCACATCCAATCAAAACATCATTAACAACAACTCCCAATTCAGCAACAAACCCTTTAAGCCAGATAGCTTCTTTAACTGCTTCAGTAAGGGCCATGAACTCAGACTCAGTAGTAGATAAAGCAACAACTTGCTGAAGAGATGCCTTCCAGCTAATTGTTCCACCAAGTACTTTAAAGGCATACCTAATAATTGATCTACCTTTCTCATAATCATTTGCAAAATCAGAATCAACATAACCCTGCACAACAGGACTAAATGACTCATGCTTATTAAACAATAAGCCAACATCTTGTGTGCCATTCAAATACCTTAGTATCCACTTCACACCTTCCCAGTGCTGCCTACCAGGATTACTCAAATATCTACTCACCAAACTTACTGCAAACCCAATGTCAGGCCTAGTGCAAAGCATCAGATACATACGACTACCAACAACACTTGAGTAAGGCACATTTTCCATGTACAGATGATCTTCCTTAGAAACAGGTGAATCTTTACTTAAAAGCTTGAAATGCATGGCTAAAGGAATTACAACTGGCTTAGACTCATGCATATAGAAATTACTTAACACCTTTTTAAGATAAGTTCCTTGAGACAACTTGATACTCCCAGCAACTCTATCTCTAACAATCTCCATACCAAGAATTCGTTTTGCCTCACCCAACTCTTTCATATCAAACTCATCTTTCAACATTGCTTTAGTGAGGTTAATCAACTCCTTATCCTTACTAGCCACTAACATGTCATCAACGTACAACAATAAGTACACCATGTGACTACCTTCATATCCTTTATAATACACATAGGTATCATATTCATTTCTCTCAAAACTTTGTGACATAATGTAACTATCAAACCGTAAATACCACTGCCTAGGTGACTGTTTAAGTCCATATAACGACCTTTTCAACAAACATACCAATTCCTTGTTCTCACTTACTTCAAAACCCAATGGCTGCTTCATGTATATTCTTTCATCAAGGTTACCATGCAAGAAAGCTGTATTCACATCCAACTGCTCTAACTCCATATCATAAGCAGCTGTCAGAGCTAGAATAATTCTGATTGATGAATGCTTGACCACAGGTGAGAATACTTCAATGTAGTCAATTCCCGCTCTTTGTGTAAAGCCATTTGCTACCAGTCTAGCCTTATATCTAGTCTCTTGTCCAGGTAATCCTTCTTTAATCTTGTACAACCACTTACAATCAACAAGTTTCTGTCCAACTGGTTTCTCAACCAACTCCCAAGTTTGGTTCTTATGCAAAGACATCATCTCATCTTCCATAGCAGCCATCCATTTGTCTTTCTCACTTGAATTAATTGCCTCAAAATAGGTCATAGGTTCAAAAGAACTCTCCATTTCAGCTACATTGAATACAAATGCTGAAATGTCATCTCTATACCTCACAGGAGGCATATTTGTCTCCTAGGCCTACTAGTTGCTATGCCATACTTAGTGGTATCACTATGTCACTTGAACCAGCATCCTGAGTATTCTTATCTCCCTTTGGACTACTGACATCAAGACTCCCATTCTCAGGTGGCTCCACCTCAATTTGAACCACCTTACCCTTTAATTCATCATACACCTCAGGAGATCTAGACTGATTCAACACATCCTTATACATGATGTTCTCATGGAATGTTACATTCCTGCTTACAATGACCTTTGGGGACCCTTCACCCATCCTCCATAATTTGTATCCTTTAACACCATCTAGATACCCAATCATTACACATTTTTGAGCTCTTGGTTCTAGTTTGCCCTGACTGATGTGTGAGTAAGCCACACATCCAAATATCCTTAGGTGATCATACTTAGTCTTGTTACCTGACCATCTTTCCATGGGCACCATCATGTCAATGGCTGTTGAAGGGGACCTATTTACTAGATAGGCAGCTGTTTTGACAGCTTCAGCCCAAAAACTCTTTGGAAGACCTGACACAATTAGCATACACCTTACTCTATCCAATAAGGTCCTATTCATTCTTTCTGCTAGGCCATTCTGTTACGGGGTTCCTGGTATGGTTAAGTGTCTGGCAATCCCCATACTCTTACAGTAATTATTGAATTCTTTATTACAGAATTCAAGTCCATTATCTGTCCTTAATTTCTTAACCTTCCTCTCAGTTTGTGTTTCAACCAGAGTTTTCCACTCCTTGAAACTAGCAAATGCATCAGACTTTTGCTTTAAGATGTATACCCATACACTCCTTGAGAAATCATTTATAATGGACATAAAATAGGAAGCTCCACCAAGAGACACTTGTCTAGCAGGACCCTAGAGATCTGCATGAACATAGTCCAGAACACCCTTGGACTTGTGCATCCCCTTTGCAAACTTGACTCTTCTTACTTTTCCAAGTATGCAATTCTCACATGATTCCAAGTCATAACTGCCAAGACCTCTTATAACATCTTGCTTCTTGAGTTCTAGCATTCCATGCTTGCTCATGTGCCCAAGTCTTACATGCCATTGCATGTCTAGATCCCTTTCACTATCTAGTGAGGCTGCCACACTAACACCTACAACACACCCATCCAAGGCATAGGTGTTATTTAGACTCCTGGTGCCTGTAAGTAGAACTAAGGAACCTCTAACAACCTTGGCCTTACCATTTCTCAGGTTAACATGGTAACCATCTTTCTCAAATACACCTAAAGAGATCAAGTTTCTTTTTAATTCAGGTATACATCTGATATTAGTCAGCTCTATCTCAGTGTCATTATGAAGTTTCAATGAGATAGAACCTATACCTTCTATGTGACAAGGCCTATTATCTCCTAATTGGACAACCCCTTGCCTTTCTAAACTTAGCTTCTTAAAGAAAGCTTTGTTAGGTGTCATATGATAAGAGCAACCAGAATCTAATATCCACTCATGACTACATACTTGTCCATTGGAGGCTATTAGGACATCTGCACTATCGTATCCATCCATGGATGCTTCAAGAGAACTGTGATTTGGGTACCTTTGTTTGCTATATGCAGACTTTCTTTTCTTCCACTCAGGGCATTCTCTTTTCAAATGTTTTTCGAATTATAGACAAAACATCTACGTTTGCCCTTGGACTTAGATCTTTGACCTCTAGGCTTACTTTTGCTTCGATGTTCGGGTCTCCCTCTAACAATCAACCCATCAATGCCCTCTTCCTTTGATTCTCCCTTCTTTTGTAATTCCTTCGAGTTCATTGCAGCTGTAACTTCTTCCATAGACAAACTTTCTCTACCAAACATCAAAGTGTCCACGAAGTGTTCATATGAAGGCGGCAACGATGATAGAAATATAATCGCTCGATCTTCATCATCAATTTCGACCTCTATGTTCTCAAGATCAAGGATGATCTTGTTGAACTCGTCAATATGATCTTCAAGAGACTTCCCTATGGACATTTGAAAAGTGTATAGTCGCTTCTTTAGATACAGCTGATTCGCCAATGACTTAGTCATGTAGAGCCCTTCAAGTTTGCTCCAAACGCCTGCTGCTGAGGTTTCCTTTGATACTTCCCGCAGTACTCTGTCACCAAGGCTCAGGATTATTGCATTGTGAGCCTTCTCCTGCGCTTCCGTTCTTTTATCTTGCAGTTCTCTCTTTTCTTTGTCAGTGATTCCTTCCGGCATGGTTACCGGACCTCCGGCGAGAGCATATGCAATTCCTTGATGTACTAATAACGCTCGCATCTTCACCAAAAGTCATTTCTACCATCGAACTTCTCAATGTCAAACTTCACACCAGTAACCATTCTTCAATCGTGATTCGATGACTTGATCAGACTTGTTCTTCTAGCCACCGATTAGGCTCTGATACCAATTGTTATTCGCTTTTACGGAATCAATATGTAATCACAATCAAAGAATGCAATCGAAGGATACAAGAACATCAAGAACTTTATTGATCTCTAATTGAATTACAATTTGGAACTATGAATATGAATTCGAAAAGAACAAGGTATTCTTCCCGGTTATATCAAACACCTCATATAACCAACTATAACAAACTATCTTCCAAGTTGACAAAACTAGTCCCTACACTTATTACAACATAACATCTATGACATTTATTAAAGAACATAATTTTAGACTTTAATCTCAACCTTCAACAATGAGTTTATCTTTGAGTCTTATAGAGAATTGTGATGAGCTTTTAAATGCTTTTATGATAAATAAAGAAGCACTTATATGGCCTTACAAAAATCATGGATGATTTTCCAATATTTTCTACTACAATTAGTTTAATTTTTTCACCGGTTTTGTCCCGAGTATTTTAGCATCTACTAACGTAAAATTATGCATCTATCATTAAGTAAAGGGCGTCTTAATCTACTTCTCAACTGATGATGATGATAGGAGTATATACAATTAAAAACACAGAAATTGTCATCAACGTATGATGTAAATATGTTAATGGTCAAATTAAAAATGAATTACACTTTAAATTGAAAATACCAAGACAACTACTAAAAAAACTTGAATCGAAACAAAAACATAGGCTGGTTTTTTATTCTTAATTAATGCGAGGTAGATCCGAGATCGTTGACTAGGTTCTTCCAGTTGTTGAAACATGGATATGTTCTAAACATCATTTTTCTTATCATGGTATCGATTTTTTATTTGGAACAACTACAAATACTATTTGATCATGCTTTTAAAAATACACAAATTGTTTGTGATTGAACTCGAACCTTCCACCATTTGAAGAGTAATGTATTTTATACACACTTTAGTATCGCTAGACCACAGACTCTTTGTCCGTCATGGTAATAATATTTTCTTTGTACTAGGTGCTTTATAAAATATTATTATATGAAAAGCAATTATATTATATAGTATTGAGAGAATTACATATTTTTTCCTACAAACTTCATTAATTACATATATGCCTAACTTAAAATTTTAATTACATTTATCCCATTGTAAAACTTAGTTAATTACATATATACCAAAATTAAAAGTTTAATTACATATATCCTCTTCTAAAACTTAATTAATTACATATATACCTAAACTAAAAATTTAATTACATATATCCGCTTTATTAAATATAAATATTACATATTTATCCATTTAATTATTTTACTAAAAATAACTTATATAATTAGTATTTTACTTTTATTTTTAAAAACTATAAAATTATGTTTTTCCTTTTACTAGCTTTTTGAGTTTTAATTATTTACAAATAAAACTATACTAACGTTTTATATGTTCTTTTTGTTTTTAAAACATTTTGACCGTAATTTTTTTTTGTTTCCTATACGAGACACTTTCAGTCTCGTTATGCAATTATGTACGTAATTAACTAAGTTTTAAAAAGGGGTATATTTAATTAAACTTTTAATTTGGGTATTTATGTAATTAACTAAAATTTACAAGTATATGTAATTTAAAATTTAAGTTGGTAATATACGTAATTGATAAAGTTTATAGGAAGATATATGTAATTCTTCCTATAGTAAAAGATGTGTGGGGATTAAACTGTTATTATTAGAAGTTGTCACATGATCCATTTCTAATGATTTTCTTTTCATTTTCAATTTTGAACATTAGGATTTAAAATAAATAAAGGCTGCACAAAGACGTAAACCTAACATGTTTTAACACCTCGTGAGTTTTTATTATATTAAGAGAAGCATAAGCATTCATTGGTTAGTCGTAGGAGGTAGCATTGGGACTAAAGGGTGCAGTACATTTAGTTTAGTGGTGAACCTGGTCTATAAAGGACATGTCTAGCTCCTACGCCAGTGGCGTGGGAAGGGGCTCATAAACTCTCTCATTTATTGGCCATAATTACCCCAAACAATGTATTATTAAACTTATTTTTTTAACGATAAATCTATTCTATTTTTAAATTACATAAAGTTACATCATGCTTGAGTTTGAATTTAAAACTTTCTTTTTAAGAGGTAAAATCTCTATCAAATAGAATAGCCCCACATTTACTTTCCTTCTATTTTAGAACCATTTCGTTAGGTTTTTGTTCAAAAGAAAATACTATGTTGTTCATGAGATTAAACCGAGTCGAACCATATGTAATGCAATAGTTTTGGGAAAGGATGACTTCTCTTTTGCTATGAAAGATTATATATATTTTATTATAGCATGTCGGTTTCTCCAACAAACCTTTTGAACCTTTTTATTAGACCACCTAAATTTAATAACTTATAAATAAGCACAACTTAATTTACTCACGGTATACGCATATATAATAACATTCATCTTCACAAAATAACTTAAAATTTTTAATGGGCTTGCTTAAATAACGTTCTCTAAAACTTCTTTTTGGAATTAAATAAATTACAAATTTAAACAAACTACTATTTACTTTATGAAATGTGATACATATGTTTTTACAACTGCTGGTTGATCTTTCGTGTAATTTATGTATATATATCTAGCCAAATCATCTTTTTGTATAATTATTTATTAGTATATAATATCGATGTATTCTTATGTTTAAAACAGTTATGACATTTCGACATAGAAAACATGTTGATAACTTCTTACTCTTTCGTGCTAATATGGTTTCTATGACGTTACAAAAATATCCTCGCGGCAATGCGTGAGGGTTCAATCGTAGTTACTTTCTTATTTTAAATGTTACTTTCTTATTTTAAATATTAGAAGGGTGTTTTTATAACACGGGAGAAAACACAACACACTAACTGAGTAACATGATCACTAGCAAAATGCATAAACAATTACTTAGTAAAGTAACATGTAGATTTAAGGTTTAACAAAAGTTTATATAATAAAGTATATATGAAGTCAGTAATTACGCATGCAATTGATTGATTGTATAATTTGATTTTTAAAGGGAATTCTATTCAATAATGAGTTGTACTAAGTACAAAAATATAATTTTAGTCTAACTAAGATATTTAAAATTATTATTTGATAGTTAGTATTTCTTTTTTATTTAATTATACCAGAGAGGTGCCCACATGATTTCAGATGGGAACACAACATGTATTTAAAAAAAACTATAGCAAAACCATATGCAAATCAAAGATAATAACTGTTTTTGTGATTTATTTTTGAAGAAATATTAACGTATAAAAAGTTATAGTCATATAAAAATCTTAAGGAAATATTTGTAATAACACAATTAATATGTGTGTAAAAGATAATCAGAATAATCAAATTTATAAAAGATATTTGCTATCTTAAACTTTTAGAAAAGATCTAATAAGATAATTATTTTCTCCTTAAATGTATTGTAATTTATAAATCTATAAATCTATAAATACTAATAAAAGAATGTTTTTTGCCACTTGTCATTTTTCTTAAACTTTTTGTTTGACACTTGTTATTTTTGTAAATATCCTCACTTTACTTTCCCTTCAAAAAAGTATTAAAGTAATTTTAACACTTAAACAATTTCTTTCTTTTCATAAAAATTAATTTAGTTAATTTATATATTTTTCTCTCTCATCTACATTTTTTTGAAAATCAAACTATGTTTTTAAAAATAAATTTTATTAAGATTATTAAAATTCATATATTTTTTAAAACATTGAACCTTTTCAAATAAAAATATTTTAAATTAGTCTTTTTTTAAATAATTATAAAAAATATAGAATTTTCTAAAAGTAGTTTTATTAAAACAAATAGAATAATTAGAAACTTGAGTTTTTAATAAACAAGATTTTTATAAAAAATAATTTTTTATAAGAAAATCTTAAAACAAATATTTAAAAATGAACTATTTAGATAAGAGAGTTAAAAATAGTATAATTGTTTTATC